>CAJNDS010001336.1:232472-372472 GCA_905221605.1 Symbiodinium natans | reverse complement strand
CTCCTCTTGACGACGGCATGATTGCGCGCCACACCCGGACCCGAACCCAGACTGGATCCGGGTTTGCACCCCCACTCGGACCGGACCCGGACCCGAACGTGGACCCGGATCCAGACTGGACCTGTGGAGCCACACCGGACCTGGACCCAGGCCCTAAACCCTAAACCCCAAACCCCAAACCCCAAACCCTAAAAACCCTAAAACCCTAAAACCCTAAAACCTTAAAACCCTAAAACCCTAAAACCCTAAAACCCTAAAACCCTAAAACCCTAAAACCCTAAAACCCTAATAACCCTAAAACCCTTAAAACCCTAAACCCCTAAAACCCTAAAAACCCTAAAACCCTAATAACCCTAAAACCCTAAAACCCTAAAACCCTAAAACCCTAAACCCTAAACCCTTACGGGCCAAGGGGACAATGGGTTGCTTTGGTTCGGCGTTGTGGGCTATGAAGAGGTTCTTTTAGCTTGCTAGCTTCGACCGTCAAAACCTGCCATTTCTCTGTTTGGGGTTTAGGGTTTAGGGTTTAGGGTTTAGGGTTTAGGGCTTAGGGTTTAGGGTTTAGGGTTTAGGGTTTGGGGTTTAGGGCTTAGGGCTTAGGGTTTAGGGTTTAGGGTTTAGGGCTTAGGGTTTAGGGTTTGGGGTTTAGGGCTTAGGGTTAGGGTTTAGGGTTTAGGGTTTAGGGCTTAGGGTTTAGGGTTCAGGGTTTAGGGTTTAGGGTTTAGGGTTCAGGGTCCATGCCTTGCCAGTGTAGGCTTTGTGGTCTACTCCCCCGTGTCCATTGTCTCTGCGGTTAAAGGCTTTAAGGGGGTGTCTGGGGTTTAGCTACGGCGGAACTAGGATCTCTTCAGCGGTCATGAACGCGCTTTTTCGGGTCGAGGTGCCCTAAACCCTAAACCCTAAACCCTAAACCCCAAACCCTAAACCCTAAACCCTAAACTCTGAGGTGCTTGAGAACGATGCTTTTCTGGAGCTGCCGCAGACGCTGCAGCTGGTGATCGCCAATTTCTCGGACGATGCCGAGCAAGCGCGCCTGCTGGTGAGACTCGGTGCAGCCTTGGGTAGCTGAACTTAGTAGTTGAGTTGGTAGCCTTGAACTTTCTTGGGGTGTATCTGTATATACATATTCCTACCATACTGGAAAAGTTAGCCTAATTTGGCCCAGGGTACTCAGCAAGTACTTGTAGGTGAAGGACGTTCTGACTCCCAAGAGGTTCAGGGTTTCCTTTGGGGGGGGGTTTTCGCACTTTGGGTTCTGGGGCTCAAGGTTTTTTCAGGCACACCTCCCAGTCACCTCAATGAGCAATACCCTAAACCCTAAACCCTAAACCCTAAACCCTAAACCCTAAACCCCAAACCCTAAACCCTAAACCCTAAACCCTAAACCCTAAACCCTAAACCCTAAACCTTTGCCAAGGACAGCTTGTGCGAGCGACCAGACAGATGACGCGGAGCGTTGCTTGCAGCAGCCGGTCGATCCGGACAGCGTCAAGGTGCCCCTGCTAGTAACTGTAGAGTTTAGGGTTTACCGGGTTTATGGTTTAGGGTTTAGGGTTAATTGTTTAGGGTTCAGGGTTTAGGGCTTCTTTTGGGTTTTGGGTTGGGATGTCCCCCATTGTACTAGCAATCCTCAGTCGGGATTACAGTACTCCCTAGTCCAATCCCAATTAAGGATTGTTGGTATAGGGGGGGGGGGGGGGGGGGGAAATCCCAACCTGCCAGTGTGGATGGGGTGTAGGGCTTGGACTTGGGATAAACTATTGTTTTATTCCAATAACAATCATGGTGATGATTCTTAGTTCTTTTGAGCATTAAGCTTATCATGCTGTTTCAACTATGAATTCTTAATTATTGTTCAATTATTATTCAGCACTTTTTTTTTAGCTATGATTAGCTATAATTCGTATTACTATTACTATTATCATTGTTCTGATTATTATTATTAGTTTTAGTATTTCTACTTGTAAATCAGAACATTCGGGTTCAGCCGATTCAAGTATGCCCAGAACATTGTGCCATTTCTTAGGGGGTCGATTCCATGACAACCCCACCCCACCCCCCCCACCGCCCCTAAACACTAAACCCGAAACCCGAAACCCTAAACCCTAAACCCTAAACCCTAAACCCTAAATAAGCTTGCACGCGGTTCGGTGGGAAAGTAGCTCGAGGTAGCTCAAAGCCGAGAAGTGGACCATCTCCTGCGGTCACAGCTTCCTCCTTGCGGCCCTAAATCCCAAACCCCGAAACCTCATACAGGGTTTACAGGGTTTAGGGTTGCGGGTTGAGGGTTTAGGGTTTAGGGCAGGTTTCTGAAGTGCTTGAACTGCAACCCAGATGTAGGCGGCTCGCCCCCATTCGTCCCCCCCCCCCCCCCCCCCCCCCCCCCCAGCTGGGAATGTTTGCGAAGTTTCTGGGGGGTTCTGTACAGGTTTTTCGAAGCTTACCCGAAACCCGCAAACCCCCAAAACCCCCCAAACCCCCAAACCCCCAACCCCAACCCTACCCTGAACCCCCTAAAAAGAACCCAGGACGGCCTGACGGCATTGCAAACAGCTGCCCTCAACAATGCCGATGGCTGCGGCGAGCTTCTTGCTTAGCCAACGGGCGCCTCCTTAGTTTGTAAAACCCTATAGGGTTTAGGGTTCTTTGTGGTGCCTTTGCTGCAACTTTAGATCCTTAGCCTTTTTTGGGCTTATTGGGTTTCTGTTTTTAATTCAT
The DNA here is from genome assembly GCA_905221605.1 of Symbiodinium natans. Classification (NCBI taxonomy): domain Eukaryota; class Dinophyceae; order Suessiales; family Symbiodiniaceae; genus Symbiodinium; species Symbiodinium natans. Next base: position 369,754 of record CAJNDS010001336.1, on the reverse strand, counting down.
AGCTACCCTCCTAAGTGCAGCCAAGGGTTTAGGGTTTAGGGTTTAGGGTTCAGGTTTGAGTGTTTGAGGGTTTGAGGGTTTAGGGTTTAGCAGGGTTTTAGGGGTTTTAGGGGTGATTGGAGAAGTAAGGCTTCTACTGGAGGCTCGCGCATCGGTTGATCTCGGGATGCAGACCAACGGCGCGACACCTCTCTTCATTGCCAGTGACTGAGTTGCTCAAGAACCTCCCAAACAATACAGATGTTCTTCCTTATAAGGGGAACAGAGGGATTGTTTTTTTTTTTTTTTTGGGGGGGGGGTTCTTACGCAAATAGTAGACTGGGCCTCAAGAACGTGTTCCTCGGTGGTTTTTTAAGGGTTCAGGGTTTGGTGCTTTCTTAGCTAAACTCTGTAAGCCCTAACCCTAAACCCCAAGCCTCTTTGAAGGAGGGCTTCTCTGCAAAAAAGCTGCTCTAAGGTGAGCATGGCTCTCTGTCTCTGGTCCAGATGCTCATCGAAGCGCGCGCGAACGCCAACGCGGCGATGAGCACCGACGGAGCCAGCCCCTTGGGGTTTCGTGGGATGTTTTTGTGTTTAGGGTTTAGAGTTTAGGGTAGGGATTCGTGGGAATATTTTTTAGTTTTTGAGTACTGTAAGCCCTCAGGAACAGTGAAAGAAGATATTGTTAGTTTTGGTACTGTAATCCCGAAGGAACCGCTAAGACTATTTTTTTGCTAGGGTTCCAAGTCCAGTAGAGGCCCTCTTCTCATCGCCTCCCAAAACGGGCACTTGGAAATCGTGCGCGTGCTGCTGGAAGCTGGCGCAGACAAGGACTTGGCAAGGACAAGCGACGGCCACACGCCGCTCCACATGGCGTGTCATTTCGGCATGGTCGAGATGATGCGCTTCCTGATTGGTGTGGGTGCCAACGAGCATGCAGTAGCTGGGATTGCTGTCAGGGACCCTAAATTCACTTACAGTCGTCAGAACTGCTTGAGTTACCGCGCGGTATCTCCATATCATGACAGCTTGGTTGATGTACTAGGCTCCTTTAACAACACTGCAGGTAGCGTCCGATGGAGCCACTCTTTTGTTCACTGCTTGCGAGTTTGGCGAGACTGAAGCGGCACACTTCCTGCTCGAAGCACGCGCGGACCCCGAGAAGGCAAAGGCAAACGGTGCGACGCCGCTGTTTGTTGCGTCTGAGAATGGTCACGTGAGCACGGTGCGCGAACTTTTGGAGGCACGAGGGGACACAGACAGAGTGATGGCATCAGATGGAGCTACTCCTCTTTTGATCGCAGCTCAAAATGGCCATGACGAGGTGGTGAGCATACTTCTGGCAGCAGGTGCGGACAAGGAAACGTGCAGAACCAGCGATGGGTCAACTCCCCTATTCATGGCGTCCCAGTTTGGGCAGTTGGCAGTTGTCCGCATGTTGGTTGAACGTGGCGCCAGCGCCAACTGCAGAAGGACGTTTGACGGCGCGACGCCGCTTTTGATCGCCTGCGAGAACGACTACTTGGACGTGGTGCGGTGGCTTCTGGATCAGAACGTCGATGTGGATCAGGCCAAGCAACACGGCGCCTCGGCTTTGTTCATCTCCTGCGAGTTCGGGCATACTGACATTGTGGAGCTGCTGCTCGGCCGACGGGCCGACATATTCAAGAGCATGAGCAGTGATGCAGCCAGTCCGGCTCTCATCGCGGCCCAGAACGGCCACTTGCAAGCACTCCAGATGCTCGACAGGGCCGGCGCTGACATGGGCGCTGCCCGGAGTGACAACTCGACGCCCTTGATGATGGCTTGCCAGTTCCTTATAGGGAGACTAGGGAATATTTCCTTCATTTTTTTGGCGTTCTAATCCCCAAGAAGCAGCTTGCAATTTTTGCGAGGGTTTTAATCTAAGTTCAGTGAAGGTTTGGGCGGCTTGACGTTGTCCGTTTCTTGGTTCAATCTCGCTGCGATCCCGGACAGCTCAGAACGAGTGATGGGGCAACAAGTCTGTTTGTTTCAAGTGAGCACGACCGTTGGGACACAGTGCGCTTTCTGCTCGAAGCACGCGCCGACCCTGAGCAGGGAAAGGCAAACGGTGCGACGCCGCTGTTTGTTGCGTCCGAAAGCGGTCATTTGCGCACGGTGCGCGAACTTCTGGAGGCACGAGTTGACACGGAGAGAGCTATGACGTCGGATGGAGCTACTTCTCTCTTGATCGCAGCTCAAAATGGCCATGACGAGGTGGTGAGCATGCTTCTGGCAGCAGGTGCGGACAAGGAAACGTGCAGAACCAGCGATGGGTCAACTCCCCTATCCATGGCGTCCCAGTTTGGGCAGTTGGCAGTTGTCCGCATGTTGGTTGAGAATGGCGCCAGCGCCAACTGCAGAAGGACGTTTGACGGCGCCACGCCTCTTTTGATCGCCTGCGAGAACGACTGCTTGGACGTGGTGCGGTGGCTTCTGGATCAGAACGTCGATGCGGACCAGGCAAATGCCGCTGGCACGACGCCACTCCGAATGGCCGAGGACTTGGGCAAGAATCGCCCTAAATCCTAAGGCCCTTAACCCTAAACCCGAAACCCGAAACCCTAAACCCTAAACCCTAAACCCTATCTACCCTAAACCCTAAATGGCCCGAGGACTTGGGTCATGAGCACCTCAAGCAAGTCCTCCTAGCAGCCAGGGACAGGTGATGGCGGCCCATCGCTGCGCTCGCAAGGGTTTCGGGTTCCAGGGTTCATCTGCACAGAAACAAGGGGTCTCGCATTCTAAGCCCTTAGCCCTAAACCCTCAGCCCTAAGCCCAAAGCCCTAAGCGCAAAGCCCTAAGCCCTGAGCCCTGAGCCCTAAGCCCTAAGCCCTAAGCCCTAAGCCCTAAGCCCTAAGCCCTAAGCCCTAAGCCCTAAGCCCTAAGCCCTAAACCTACAGGGTTGATAAGACAAGCCCCATCTGAAGGCCCCTCCCCACAAAACGCCCTCAATGTCCGCGCTTCGGCGAAGCTGAGGGCCGTAGGTTCAGACCCTCAGGCCTGAGCTTAACCCTTCCACCCTCAACCCTGAACCCTAAACCCTAAGTCCCTTCAAGCTCTTCAAAACCCTTCTAAGACCCTTCTTGAAACCCTTTAGAACCCCTATTAAAAACCTTGCAAGAAGCCATTCAAAAACTCTTCCAAACCCTTAAAACCCTAAACCGACGCTGGAGTTTCCAGCGTCCGAGGGACTGTGGGATGTCGGCTCCGTGGTTTAGGGCGGGTGGGAGACATTGCGGTTTTTTTCGGGAATTGGGGGTGTCAGGTTCTTGAGAAATTTAGCCCAAATCCCTGTACCCTAAAGAAGGGCTGATTAGGTGATGCAGTTTGTAGTGTGTACAGGGCTCATGGGGTTTTGTAGCCTAAAAACCCCAAACCCTAAACGCCCTTAACTATTCCACCCTACACCCTAGTTTGTTTCGGCCCCACACCCTAAACTTCTAAACCCTAAGCCCTGAGATAGCAGCTTCAATAAGCATATCCATCCTTATAAGGGTACTATCGGGATTTGATCTTTTTTTTTTTTTTTTTTGGGGGGGGGGGGCTCTAAAGCAAATCATCGAAAATAGTCCCTGAACCCTAAACCCTGAACCCTGAACCCTGAACCCTAAACCGTGAAGAGGGCTTCGGGCTCAGGATGATTGGTTGGGTTTTTTGGTTGGGAGGTTTTGGCATTTTTGAGGGTGGCGAACCGCTGCGCCCGAATCTATAAACCCTATAAACCCTATAAGCCCTATAAGCCCTATAAAGCCTGCAAACCCTATAAACCCTATTTAAACCCTGTAAACCCTATAAACCCTATAAACCCTAAACCCTAAACCCTACCTCAAGTCCTTAGACCCTTAAGCCTTCAGGCCTCGAGCCCTTAAATCCGTCCTTAAAGCCTTAAAGCCCACCCTTAAGCTTGGGATGTTCCCCCTTACACTAAGAGTCCCTAAACCCTAAACCCTAAACCCTAAACCCTAAGGGATTATTATGGGGGGGGGTACGATAGCATTAAGGACTGTTTGTATCAGAGAGCATCCCCAACCTTAAACCTTTAAACCCTTAAACCCTTAAACCTCTACGCCCTTAAACCTAAAACCCCAAACCCTTAGACCTCTGAGCCCTTAAATCCTTAATCTTCTAAGTAAAGCTCAAACCCTTAAATCCTTACACCTCCTCAAGCCCTTAAATATTAAACTACAAACCCTTAAACCTCTAAGCCCTTAAATCCAACCCCAAACCCCAAACCCTTAAACGTTTAAAACCTCAAACCCCAAACCCTTCCTTGTCGCGCAGGCTGCTCAGGAGCTGCTACGGCGTCTGGCCGCTGGCTCAGGTGCTCAGGGGCTCAGGGTTTTTGGGACGACTCCGCTCAAAGGGTTTTCATGGCCTGGACTGGAACTAAAAGGGGTAGGGTTTAGGGTTGAGGGTTTAGGGTTTGGGGTTTAGGGTTTAGGGTTTGGGGTTTGGGGTTTAGGGTTTAGGGTTTAGGGTCAGGGTTTAGGATGAACCAAACCTTCAACCCCAAACCCCCAGTCGCAAAGCCCCTGTCAAGCGCGGCCCAGGTCGTGTTTGATCCACGCCGGCGCTGCACGTGCCAGGCGTGCATTCAAGAACAAGAGCTCGGGGGTCGTGGTTTAAAGGTCTAGGGTTCAGGGTTGAGGGTTTGGGGTGTAGGGTTTAGGGTTTAAGGTCTAGGGTTGAGCGTCTGGGGTTTAAGGTTAGGGTTAATGGTTTAAGGTTTATACTCCTAGATTGCCCACAACACCTGGCCTACCAACACGGTACCATGCCGCCCCCCCCCCCCCTTCCCCCTGGCAGGTCCTAAACCTCGGCTCATTGCGGGATACTTGGGGGTGCTCTGCGGTTTAGGGCTTAGGGTTTTCTTGTGAAAGATGTTTCATGCGACGGGCAGGCTCATATCTCTGCGTCCTTTGGCAGCCACATGAACCCTCCAAGGGTTTATGGTCCAATGTACCTCAATTGGGTGCGGGGTTTGGGTTGAGGGCCCCCTCCCCCCCCCCCCCCCCCCCCCCCTTGGTTTGTATAACATTGTTCTTATGAAGCAGGAAGCCTCCCATCTCTCAGACTAGAGCCAAAAAGTTCTAAATCCCGCCCACCGAACCCAACGCATCTGCCAGGAGGCGCTACAGGAATCGCCACTCGGCAAACAACCTGGAGGGCCAGATGAACTTGACAATTGGGATCATCATACTATACCCAACCCTGCCACTAAACCGCTCCGCTAAACCCCTAAACCCCTAAACCCGTAAAACCCGTAAAACCCCCTAAACCCCCCAAACCCCTAAACCCCTAAACCCGTAAACCCCTAACCCCTAAACCCCTAACCCCCTAAACCCCTAAACCCCTACACCAAACTCGACCACGCCCGAAGCCCGAAGCCCCCAAACTCCCAGCAGCCGAAAGCGCGATGCCCACACCCACGAGCCTGCTCTACTTCGAGGCCCAAGCGCTGCTTGCAAAATAAGTGTAGGGTTTAGGGTTTAGGGTTTAGGGTTTAGGGTTTAGGGTTTAGGGTTTAGGGTTTAGGGTTTAGGGTTTAGGGTTTAGGGTTTAGGGTTCAGGGCTGGAGGTTGCGCTAGAAGAACTTGTTGGGTTGTGGCATAAATGAGTACAATCAAGCACAGTGTATCAGAGCGAAGATATTACGCCACACGATCTAGAGGTTTTATTGGAGGTTAGAGTTGGGATTCAGGGTTTAGGGTTTAGGGTTTAGGGGTGCAGGGTTTAGGAGTTCAGGGATTTCGAAGAGGCTTTTCCTACAACCTTAAAGCTAAACCCTACACCCCTCCAAACACTAGTTTCCACTAAGTTGCCTGGGCCTTCTTTCTAGCCCTGAACCCTAAACCCAAAACCCTAAAAACCCTGAACCCCTAAACCCCTGAAACATCAACCCCAAAAAACCGTGAACCCCTGCCCTTCAGGTACTTGCAGGATTGGTCTGACCCTAAACCCTAAACCCTAAACCCTAAACCCTAAACCCTAAACCCTAAACCCTAAACCCTAAACCCTAAACCCTAAACCCTAAACCCTAAACCCTAAACCCTAAACCCTAAACCCTAAACCCTAAACCCTAAACCCTAAACCCCTAAACCCTAAACCCTAAACCCTAAACCCTAAACCCTAAACCCTAAACCCTAAACCCTAAGCCCCAGCTCAGGTACTTCCAGGATTGGTCCGACCCTGAAGAGACTCAGCTGGACCGCAGCGCTGAGCCTGCACCGCGGCCGGCAGAAAGAAGGAGTTCTTTTGGGGGGCGTCTTTCTAGGGGTTTTTTTAAGGGGTTTAGGATTTAGGGTTTAGGGCCAGATTTTCTTTTTTTGTTTGGGGGGGGGGGGGGGGGGGGGCGGTGGTTAGACGGGTTAAGGGGTTTAGGGCTATAGGTTTTAGGGGTTTTTTGAGGTTTTAGGGCTTTGGGGTTCAGGGTTTTAGGGCTGTTTTGGGGATTGGGTTTTGAGTTTTGGTGGGCTTAGGGTTTTTGGTTTTTAGGGGTTTAGGGGTCTTAGGGGCTTAGTGGCTTACGGCGGCTTATGGGGGCTTGTAGGGTTTTTTTCCGGTCGTTGGGCTTTAGGGGTACTAGGTGTTTAGGAATCAGGGGTTGTGAAGACTCCTGTGATGGAAGCCGAGCGAGCAGCGTGTCCTATTCTACCCTTCAAGAATACCCCTAAACCCTAAACCCTAAACCCTAAACCCTAAACCCTGAACCCTGAACCCTGAACCCTGAACCCTGAACCCTGAACCCTGAACCCTGAACCCTGAACCCTAAACCCTGAACCCTGAACCCTAAACCCTGAACCCTGAACCCTAAACCCTAATCCCTAAACCCTTAAAAAAAAGGGCCTCTCCTGAATGATTGTGCATATTTGCCTTGTGCGGAGGTGCAGGGCTACAGGCTGTGATCTGCCTTGACTCACCCGCCCGAAGCCCGTAACCCGCCGAGATGGAGTCCGCACCTGTATTTGTGAGTTGGCTTAGAATTTGGGGTTTCGGGTTTAGGGTTTAGGGTTTAGGGTTTAGGGTTTAGGGTTTAGGGTTACATCACAGCTCCAAAAGTTCGTGCGGAATTATGGTTGGCGGCCTGCTGCCTCGTGGCCATATCAGGTGCAAGAGCGCCAGAACCACCATTTAGCTCATCCTCTTATCCATTCGCCCAGCAGTGATCGTAGCTGGGCCATTCGCTGCGTAGCAGCACGAATTGACCGCCTGTCTCCACACGACTGCGCGGGTTTTCCGCCAGCTCCTGTGGTCAACAGTTCCAAGCTCGCGAGCGCGAGACAGCTGGTGAGCCACCGTGGCTGCAGCTACCGATGTGGCTGAGCCAACCTGCATTTGCACCTTGCATCGCAGTCCGCCCCCCCCCCCCCCCCCCACCCCGTAAACCCTCTACCCTTAAGCCCCTAAGGCCTCAACCCCCAAACCCTACAACCCACTCCAGACCCCAAAACTCCTCCCCCACAAGTCTAAAGCCCTAGAACCCCAAACTAAGCCACGAAAACCCTTAACTCAAAACCCTAAACCCTAAGACCCTAAATCCTAAAACCCTACATCTCTGAGGCCCTGAGCCCCTGAACATCCCTGAGTAACCCCAGACCCCAAAACTTCCCCGACAAATGCTAAACCGTAAGTCCCTAAACCCTACGCCCCTAAACCCTAAGCCCCTAAACCCTAAGCCCCGTAACCCCCAAAATCCCAGCTCTTCCCGGGCAAGAAGGACTGGCCCCGAACTTTCTCAAACCCCTAAACTCCAGAACCCTAAACCCTAAATCTCTCAGCCCCTAACACCCTCACCCCCTAAAAGCCCAGACCCCAAACTCCCCCCCCGACAAGGTGGACTAAATCCCTTAACCCTCAACCAGAAGTCTACCCCCCCCCCCTCTTCCGGGGCAAGGTGGACTGAACCCTAAGCCCCAAACCCCCTAAACACTAAACACTAAACCCTAAACCCTAAACCCTAACCCCTAAACCCTAAACCCTAGCCCTAAACCCTAAACCCCCTCTAAACCCCAAATCTCTTCCCCCCGGACAAGGTGGACTGGGCGCACCTGGAGTCCGTCACATCTCGGGCTCCTGGGGCCGCACCCAGCGTTCTTTTGTTGAGGGGGCGTGGGGGGGGGGGGGTTTAGGGCTTAGGGTTGGGCTTAGGGCTTAGGGCTTAGGGCTTAGGGCTTAGGGCTTAGGGGGCTTAGGGCTTAGGGCTTACTGTTAGGGTTTAGGGTTTGGGGTTTAAAAGTTGTAGGTTATGAAATTTATGCGTTTCCAATATTCTGAAGTTTATAAAGGTGTCCAAACAAGGGCCTTAAAAGTAGTGTATTAAACGGCACCCTTTTTTGCACCCCATTGTCTTCTGTCTGTCGCTACCACGCGTTCATTTCGTTCACTTGTATCTGCTGAGATTGGCTGAACGAAAAGGCGTTTAAGGGGCGCATACAAAGACAGCACAAAGGGCACCCCAAAGCTAGGGCTCCAGTGGATCAGCGCGTAGTCGCTGCACCGGCATGCGGCCGTGGCGGGTGGGGCAAGGGCGTGGGCCCAGAAGGGACGCTCCGGCTGCCTCCGTCATAGACCCTAAACCCTAAACCCTAAACCCTAAACCCTACACCCTACACCCTAAACCCTAAACCCTAAACCCTAAACCCTCCGTCGCGCGGTGGACATGGGTTTTGGCCTACGAGGACGTCAGTCAGGCGGAGTGCCGATCTTTGATCCAGCACCTTGCAACCTTCCCCGCCTTCACCGAAGCATACCAAAACGAATGGAGCTACCGAGACCCTAAACCCTAAACCCTAAACCCTACACCCTAAACCCTAAACCCTAAACCCTAAACCCTAAACCCTAAACCCTAAACCCTAAACCCTAAACCCTGAGCTCGCAGCATCGGCCCAACAAAGCTAGAGAGCTCTTGAGGCTGGATGGAGGGAGTCTGCGCGGCTGTGTAAACGGCGATGGCCCTTGAACCGCGAAAAATTGGCCTTGAACTGTGAAGTCGGTAAAGTTTTAAATCAATATGGGACAGGAAAGGTTTAGGGGATGGGGCTTTTCGGGCGAGGTTTTTCAAGCTCTTCCAGACTCTTCCTTCCACTTTGAGGTTTTGGGGTCTGGGTCTTTTTGGGGGTGTCGAGTTTGGCCTATACCTTCGAAGTCCCGCCCGCCCCCCTGTCAGAAGTGTTAGGAACTCCACCTTTGGTTTAGAGTTGCTCTTTAGAAAGACCCCAAACCCTAAACCCTAAACCACTATACGGGAGCCTACGGGAGCCCACAGTCGCCAGCCCTCAACCCTAACAGCCCTGAAAGCCCGAAACCCTTGAGGGGGTTACCCTAAACCCAAAAGCCTAAACCCTAAGCCTAAACCCTAAACCCCAAGCCTAAACCCTAAACCCCAAGCCCTAAACCCTAAACCCCAAACCCCAAACCCCAAACCCGAACCCAAGGACAAGCAGCGCCAGTACGTCCGGCAGGAATGCCACCGTAGGCACCCTGAGTTCTTCCAATGAGCGCCGGGCGTTGAGGAGTTTAGCTTTGTCACCGCGGGGTTGCTTTTTAATTGTTAAGGGTACTTGAACTCAATATTGAATGCACATGTAGATTTTTTGGTACTATCCCAACCATGTCCTAGTTAGGGCCTCCTTTTAGGGCTTTCAGGGTGTTCTGAGGGTTTAGGGTTTAGGATTTAGGGTTCAAGGGTTCGCAGGGTTTAGAGCTTAGGGTTTCGGCGTCGGTTCTGGGAGTTAAGCTCGGCAGGTTTCTGGGCCAAGGGCTGGAGAAGCTCACGGTAGGTGGGTTGGGGGGTGGGGGGCTTGTCTCATAGCCGGGCGCTTTTTACACGTTCAGTCTTACTTCCCTCATGTTGGACAACCCCCTGAAAGTATGTAATGGATTTGCAAGGTAGGGTACTTGTGCATGAAGAAGCCTGCGTCTCGAGCCTGCCTGCCTTTAGAATGCGTCATGGTCTTCCTGTGGAACACCAGGCGCATCGCCTCGGCAGGTATACCTGCAACAGTGCCCTGGACCGCCATGGACAGCGGTCGGTTCCGCCTTGAGAAGTTGCTTCTGTTTGAGTGAAGTCGAACCCTAAAACCCTAAAGCCAGGGCTCTCAGGCCACTGTTCCAGGATGAAGCAGGTACGGCGATGTGCCACCAACCCTCCCCACCGGGCTCTGCGTATTGAACCCCGCTTGGCACCCGAAAGCCCCCAGGCATACCTAAAAGGAGATGTCACAGAATACCCCAAACCCTAACCGATGCCCTAAATCGGACAACCCGGACGGTTTGTCATAGGCTTTTTAGGGCCTACACCCACACCCTAAACCCCAGATTCCGAAAGCTGCAGCACGCCATGCAAAGATGCCGAAATTGCGCCACGGGTGGGGGGAGTGGTTGTGGCAGTGGCTGCGATGACCTTCGCTGCTCCTGTCAGGGAGACGCGAGACGATTTCACACAGGAGCCCTGAATCTGGAGATTCGAAGCCCCAATTACTACCATTTGCTTAAGAAGCCCAAAAGAATGAACAATAATAATCCCTGTATTACCCTAAGGAAGAATTTGTTAAAGCAATTAGTAGATTAAGTCTCTGGAAAATCTGCCTGAGCCCTAAGCCCCAGTTCCCCTCTCCCAGCTAAACCCTAAACCCTACAAGTCTGGGGTCTTCCATTGCGCGCTTACATCCTTGCCAGGTTCCCATACACCTCCGCCCCCAAACCGGGTCTTAGCTACGATCTACCCTCCAAACTACCCATGCTAGTTGAATGGGACCCTGATTCCTCAGCCCAGAGCAAGGCTCAGGGTCTAGGGTTTAGGGTTTAGGGTTTAGGGTTTAGGGTTTAGGGTTTAGGGTTTAGGGTTTAGGGTTTAGGGTTTAGGGTGGTTTAGGGTTTAGGGTTTAGGGTCTAGGGTCTAGGGTTTAGGGGCCCTATCTCAGTGTCCCGGTCCCCAGGTCCCAAGCCCGAAGGCTGTGGGCAGTTTTGGACGAAGCCCCTCTAACCCTAAACGCCTGGATGCGCAGCCTAGGACCCTAAGCCCTAAACCCCTAAACCCTAAGCCCCTAAACCCTAAACCCTAAACCCTAAGCCCTAAGCCCTAAGCCCTAAGCCCTAAGCCCCTAAACCCTAAACCCTAAGGTTGAGGGTTCAAGGGTTCGAACTCAACACCTCAGTCTGCTAGGCTGCTGAGGCGTTTCATGGGGTTCACAGCAACGACCTACGAAGAAGCAAGGTGGGCGATGGGTTTTGGGCGTTAGGATGTTCCATATCCTGGAATCCTAAACCGTAAACCCTGAACCCTTCTTGGGCTGCGAGCTCCAGTTTTAGGAATGGGCCCTTCGTAAACGAAGGACCCGCAGATGTAGCATTGCTGCCATGTGCGGGGGGTCTCGAAGCTTTCCCTCGTTACCTGGTTAAGAGTTTCGGGTGTGGGGTTTATAGGGTTTATGGGGTTTACAGGGCTTAGAGGGTTTATAGGGTTTACAGGGTTTATAGGGTAAATAGGGTTTATAGGGTTTATAGGGTTTATAGGGTTTGTAGGAATTGGGGTTTATAGGGTTTAGGGCACCCACGCACCAAGGTGTTGGGGTTTCGGGCTTAGGCCAGCCCATGAAGGCTACACTCACGCAAAAGTGCCCGAAAGATACGCGGAGTAGAGAAGCAGCTACAGTGTGAGGCACTAGCGGCGCTCTCTTAGCGGTTTGAGGGGTTGAACCTTATTACGTCCCATGCCACGAAAACCCTCAGATATACCAAGCTCGAACCCCCGCAATGCAGCTGCCGAGCAAATGTGCAAGCAATTTTGCCAGCGTCCCCCTGGTTCTGGGCGCAAGGGCTGCGGATGAGAAGCGTTTAACCGTCAAGCGTGCCACCCTAAACCCTACCCCCCCACATGCCGAACTGTTTTGGGCATACTCGAATCTGAAGAAGGTTCGAAAGGTCGGCAGTTTGTTTAAGACAAAAAGGTGCTCCTGTTTGAGGTGCCCTAAAATGCCAGGGCCCGTAGCATGACTTAGGGTTTCGGGTTGAAGGTTCTCATGAAGCACTTCACGTCCAAGTCCGTCACTGACACCTGTATATGCGCTAGGGCCCGGGTGCTTACATGATGGGCACAAGGCTGTACCATCCTAGTTGCCTGCAGCTCTTCAGCCCAGTTCCACTTCACATCACAGGGGCCATGGTCCTGTCTGAGACAGTCGAACAGTCGAACGTCTGCTGCTGGACCTATGCCCAAGCAGCTCACAGTTATGCGGGATTAAAGTGTTTCGCTGGGCAGCCCCGGTTGCGATGAACTCGGACGAGAAAAGCCCCTAAGACACCCGAACTGAACCCAAATTTCCTGAACCCCACCTGCTGAAACCGGGCGCTGCCCGCTGGAACCCACTGTTTCAGGGCGGATGCGTTTCGGGTTTAAGGCCTTATAGGGAATGCGAGAGAGGCGCAAGTTGAACCTAAAGGGTTCACCGCGGGGGGCTTGCGAGCATGGCTTTCCGGCAAGGGCGGCGTTTAGGCTTCTCATTCTAACACACACACACACACAAGCCCTAAACTACTATTATTTGCTTAATAACCCCCAAAACATTTTTAAGAGGAAATCCCTATACTACCTTATAAGAGAGAATTATATATATATATATATATATACTCATTTCTTTTTTTTTTGGGGGGGGGGCTCTTAGTAAAAGTTCCCTCGATACAAATCCCAAACCCCCCAAAAATTTGTTGAAAATCTCTCGAAACTATCGAAAATCCCGGAAATCTCGAAAAGCCCCCCAACTGCTAGAAACCCTGAATCCCTCAAAACCCAAAGGTTTGAAAACCCTTGTGGCAAGTTTCTATGCCTGCCCCTCCCAAAGCCCTAAACTCTAAACCCTAAGGGTTGGGGGTTCGGCTTTTGGGTTTAGGATGTCGGGTTTACAGTTTAGGGTTTAGGGTTTATAGGGTTTAGGGTTTATAGGGTTTAGGGTTTATAGGGTTTAGGGTTTATAGGGTTTAGGGTGTAGGATTCAGGGACTTCGGTACGAAGTACTTCCGGAACGCCCGGGGCCCCCTGGGGCGCGGAGGTCCTCCCCGCTCCGGCCAGATGGGCGGAGTCGAATGGAACCCTGCAAGGGGCCCATCAGGGTAGGACCTTCAGGTTTTAGGGTTTGGGGTTTAGGGTTTAGGGTTTGGGGTTTGGGGTTTAGGGTTTAGGGTTGTTGGGGCAGCTTTCTGGTGTGTAGTTTCTCTTCGGTATGTGAGTGCTTAGAGTTTCTAAGGTGTAGGGGTGTGGGCGTTGTTGCCTCATCGCGCAGAAGCCTGTTCAAAAACAGGCGGCCGCGGAAAAACAACTCCCGAGATGCGCTTTAGAGGTTTAAACGGTTCAGGCTTAGGGCTTCGGGCCTAAACCCTACACCCTGAACCCTAAACCCTAAACCCTAAACCCCAAACTTTAGGGTTTAGCGAGATGTTTCATCTAAAGCCCTGAGTTCCCCGCGTGGAAGTTTTGAATCATCAGGTGACCCAGCGAGCCGAGGGGATTCCTAGGCCTTAAACCCGAAGCTCCCTAAACCCTAAACCCTAAACCCTAAACAACCCTAAACCCTAAACCCTAAGCCCTAACCCCTAAACCCTAAACCCTAAACCCTAAACCCTAAACCCTAAGCCCTGAGCCCTAAGCTCCCTAAGCCCTAAGCTCCCTAAGCTCCCTAAGATCCCTACGCTCCCTAAGCCTACTCCCGGCCTGCCATGCCTCTCTTTTGGCCGGGGGCGCCTTTTTTGGGCATACGAAACTAAGGGACCGGTTTAGGGCTTAGGGCTTAGGGCTTAGGGTTTAGGGTTTAGGGTTTAGGGTTCCCTTACCATGAGGACCCCCATAAAGCACCCCTAGTTTCGAAAACCGCCATGTGGGGGGGGAAGTAGCGCATGAAACTCCGCATGGGCGCCCCTTAGATGAACGCCCTCTACCAGGGTTTGGGGTTTGGGGCTTCGGCGCTTCTGCCTTGAAACCCTTTCGGGCTCCCAATACATGCAATTCCTTATGATGCGGAACCCTGGGTTCAAACGCCCCCAACTTAGAGTTCAAACCCAGGGTTCGGAACTCTATGTTCGCCGAACCCTGGGTTCGAACTCTTGGTTGAACTCCAGGGTTTAGGGTTTAGGGTTTAGGGTTTTGGGTTTAGGGTTTAGGGTTTAGGGTTTAGGGTTTAGGGTTTAGATTGAACTCCGGCTTGAACTCTTTGAACCCCGGCTCGAAGCTGCACATGTATCGAGGCAGAAGATTTAGGGCCACTTGCTCTGCTCCGTTCGGCAACAAGGCGGGAAAGCAAAGCCCTCACTCGAAACCCTGAAACCCTGAACCCTCAACCCCAAGACCTAAACCCTAAACCCTAAACCCTAAACCCTAAACCCTAAACCCTAAACCCTAAACCCTGCGACGGATTGCAAGCCCTGGATGGCCGACCCTCCCACTTGCCGCGTTTGCTTCGGCCAGGCACAGTGGCGGGTTGGACAAGGTTGAGGCGAGGTTTAGGGCTTAGGGTCTAGGTTTAAGGGTTAAGGGTTTAGGGTTTAGGGTTTTAGGGTTTTAGGGTTAGGGTTCAGAGGTTGTCGTGAAAGCTTCGGGTTTAGGATGTAGGGTCTAGGGAGGAATACTCCAGGGTTTTAGGGTTCTGTGGTTCTAGCTTACGTTGTCAACCGATGAGCTACCAGCTTTTTGGGCTTCCTTGTGTGTGCGAATGCTAAAGTTTAACCTTTTTTTGCAGGAGAAGCGAGTAAGTTGTGCTTACCAATGGTATCCCGTGACCATCTGCGAAAAAATGCCAAGGTGTCAATACTGCAATGTCAGGTGGACGTCAATCATTCATCACAGGTCTCTCGGTCAGAGTTGACTTGTGCCTGAGCAGGAGGCAGAAAGAACGACAGCGAACTTCTCGCTTCATAGGGAGGGGGCATTCCTGCTGGGAGTCCAGCACGAACGCACGCATTTCTGAACACAACCCCTACAGAACCCCAAACCCTACAAACCCCTGAGCCCAAACCGCGGCGACTGGAGGGCGCGGAATCAAAAACCCCCAAAGCACCCTTGAAAGCCCTAGGAGCAGTAGAAGCCCCAAACCCTAAACCCTAAACCCTAAACCCTAAACCCTAAACCCTAAACCCTAAACCCTAAACCCTAAACCCTAAACCCTAAACAACCCTGAAGCGCAAAGTTCCAAGGCGTTCAGCTCATCCGGTCACCACACCCTGGGAGTTGAGCTGAGACCCGAAGCCCTAAAACCTCAAACCCTGAAACCCTACCGCAACACTATAGCCCCTGAAGGAATTACTTCTCAATTTTCCAGCATTTAAAATGCAAGGAAATGTGAATAATAACTATATAGCAAAACGCAAGGGAATATGAATAGTATTTGTTCCACTAAGGTTCTAAGGGGAGCATGTTGGGATTTTCCCCCTTATACTAGCAGTCCTTAATAGGGATTCTACTAGGGGTACTATAATCTTCTCAGGAGCTGTTAGTATAAGGGGGAACATCCTAACCCTAAACCCTAAACCCTAAAGCCTAAAGCCTAAACCCTAAACCCTAAACCCTAAGCCCTGTCAGTACAAGTCGGGAACATCCCAAGGAGTATAGAACAATGCCCTGCCCGAGCGCTTGGCAGGAGAAGGAGAAGGAGGAGGAACTCATTTCGCCCTGCAGGTGTGAGGCATCCCTGACTCGAACAGGGCTCTTAGGGGTTTGGGGTTTAGGGTTTCGGGTTTCGGGTTTAGGGTTTAGGGTTTAGGGTTTAGGGTTTAGGGCTCTTAGGCTTAGAAATGTTCCTTATGCTAACAGCCCTTAATGGGATTCTATTAGATTCTATTGCCCCCCTACTGTTATAGTCTTCTTAGGGCTTGGAAGGTTGTGTCAAAGGCTTCTTTCATGCGGAGAATCTACGGATGTTCCCCCGTATACTGACAGCTCCTTAGTAGGGATGAGAGTACGCCCCGATTGAATCCCGATTAAGGACTGTTAGCATAAGGGGAATCCCAAGGGCTTAGGCTGAGGGGTTCCAAAAAGGCTTCTTTCACGCGGATAAATCTACCGGAGAGAGTAGAAAGAGAGGTTTGGGTGCCCGGGCGGGGCGGGGGGTGGGTGGGGGAATTGAAGATGTTCATCATAGTATCTTAGAGGCTCCGCTGCAAGTTCATTCAGTTGCTGTTGTGACGTCAACTCGGTCGAACTTCAAACGCAGAAGCGAAAGAAGCCAATATGTCAGGAGCGATTGGCTGCCTGTGTCAGATCCACGATTTGAGGGTTTAGGGTTTAGAGTTTGGGGTTAGGGTTTAGGGTTTGAGGTTTGGGGCTTGGGGCTTGGGGTTTAGGGTTGGGGAGTGTGATTTCAAGAATCTTCCAGAGTTCGGGCTGTTCTCGAGCCTGGAAACAGCTCCGGCCAGGGCTCGCAGAAGTACATCCACCTCTCGTGCCTGAGAAAGTGGCAGCGCACAGTGCACCTCAGAAGCAAAGAGGTTTTAAGAAAGGTTAGGGGTTCAGGGTTGGGATGTTCCCGACTTGTACGAACCGTCCTTAGTAGGGATTATAGTAACCCCCCTATTAGAATCGTTAATAAGGACTGTTAGTTTAAGGGGTGAACATCCCAGGTTCCGGGTCTAGGCCTAAACCCTAAAGCCCCGGCCAGCCCTCCGTTAGAGAGGTTGATGCCAGTGCCCATTGTGTCCAACCAAAAAGAGTTCAGGGTCTAGGGTTTAGGGTTTAGGGGCGGTTTGGGGCGTCCCCCTAAATTGAAGCGCAAGCTTACCCCCCCCCCCTTCTCCCTCCCCTCCCCTCCTCCAAACAACAGAACTAGAGTAGCCTCAACTCCACACATTCCCGCGCCCCTCTCCCCACTGGTAACCCCAAAATGCTCTATAACCCTTTTAAAGGAGCCCCCCCCCCAAAAAAAATAATGAACATATTAATTTAAATAAATATTTATATATATGTATATATGTATATATACATATATATTTTTTCTTCGGACGTCCCCACCCTCTCTTGGTAGTGTCTAGGGTTGGGCACTCCCGGGACCCTCTGGGGTTGGACACTCCAGGGAGACGGACACTCTGGGTTGGGCGCCAGGGAGACTCTGGGGTCTGGGGCTGGGCACTCCGGGGATGAGCGAGCAGTAGACCGGGCGAGGAGAAGAGTTCTGGACGAGGAGAAGAGTTGAATTGAAAATCTAACAACCCCACACCAAATATAAAGAAAAAAAGGCTTACCCTAAACCCTAAACAACATAGGAACCCCCCCCCCCCTAACATCGCCTCCTATCCAGGCAGCTGGGAGGATCCAACCATCCGGAATTCCGAGCTGCAGTTGGGCCCGGAGTCGGTGGTCACAGGGAGGGCCAGTTGGGCTTTGTGGAGTTTAGGCGTTTGGGTTTTGGGTTTTGGGTCTAGGGTTTAGGGTTTAGGCTTTAGGGTCGGTATGTTCCCCCCCAGAATAAGAGTCCTGAATAGGGATTATAGTACCCCCTATTCTAGTCCCCATTAGGGGCTCTTAGTTTTTTTGGGGGGACATCCCAAGTTTAGGGTCTGGATGCTTGGTGGGTGTGGGGTTTCGGGCCTTGGGGTTATGGTTTAGAGGTTTTTGGGCTTAGGCTCTAAGAGTTTATGATGTACGAAGGTATGAGATATCGTGGCGTGGCGTGACATAACGTATGGCATGCTTCTATCTGTCTATCTGTCGGTCTATCTTTCCATCTGTCTATATATTTATTGATATAGATTCAGATTTATGTTGTATATTTTTATTTACACGTGTATGAATAGCTTGCGTTTGATATTTAATATTTGATATAACGCTTCATGTTTTTCGTATCATTCGATAATCATAATTATAGATATACACATATATATAATTATGTACGTATATATATATATATACATATATGTGTGTGTGTCTGCGTATGTCTATATGTACGCATGTATGTATATATGTGTGACTTTGACTGCCTTCGGAGGCTTGCAATTCTAAAGAGGGGCTTTATTATGCTCAGAAGAGTGCAGCGTTTCCTGTCCATAGTGCGATCCCACAAGCCATAAACGCTGTTTAGGGCTTACCGTTTATATAGGGTTTGGGGTTCAGGGTTTAGAGGGCGGGCGGGGTTTGGGGGGCGGGGGCGAACGGGCGTGGTTTTGGGCCTGCTTTTCGGTGCCTTAACTCGCGCTGGCCTCGCCTCCAGCTCCAAAAGCATGATGGGCCCGCAGGCGTGAACAGAGCTCGGCCCCTAAATGCTACCCCTGAACTTGAAACCCTAAACCCTAAATCCTAAACCCTAAAGCCATCCGAAGATCCCCTCAATAGGCCCAAAAAAAACCCTCCCCGTGCTACTCTAGCGATCCACTCGCTCCCCCGCAGCTGAGGAAGATCGAGGAGCAGAAGACGCTTGGGCTCTTAAGACCTAAGCTCCACTTTCTGCGTATGAACTACGGTTTCTATCTACGGTTTCTATCATGTTTAGTACAAAAAGCTCAGAAACATGCTGTGAAGTTATGATGGTTCCACCTTGGAGTATGAATAAAAAACAAAAGAAAGCTGTGAAGTTATGACGATAACTGACTCAAAGTTTCCTAAGTTCCAAGGGGAATAGAGTAAGACACCATGAGCCCCAAACCCCCAAACGTTCAGGGGGCACCGTTGGGACCGTAAGTCAATTTGGCTGAAGTAGGGTTGGGGTTTAGGGTTTAGGGTGGCTGGGGTGGGCTAGGCCTGGTTCGTTGGGAATGGAGTTCCCTTTGTCTGACCGCCAGCCTCTGCCTGAGGAGGTTATCTTTACGACAGAGGCTCGGGAGCGGGCACGATGCGGTGTGGGCCCCCCGAACGATGACCTGCGGTCATAGGCTCGCGTCGAGCGGATTGGCAGGCAGACGAAAACCACAAGCTCAAGCTGTTTACGCTTGTGCACAGGCTGGAGTGCGCGGGAGATGGCACTAAGCGGCATGCGACGATGGCCCTGAACAAGGCCCTGACGGAGTCCATCAAAACCAAAGGAGGAAGCCAAGTCTTGCGCTGCGACTTCTGGCCATGTCCAAGCCACATATTATCATTAGGCGACAATCCAGGTTTAGGGCCGCTCAAACCTCAATTCGGTGCCGATCAGTTTGGCATTTATAATGAGAGCTGTTTGTTTGCGGCGCTGTGCTTCTTTGGTTTTTTTTGCAACCTGCTGCCAATCGAGATGGCTCTCCGAAGTCAGTTTTGGTTGAGTGTCGCTTTTCGCGCTTTGTCTTTGTCGTTTTTCCTCCCACGCAGTTTAGCAGGCTTCATGGCAGCACTGTTGGTCCATTGGCTTCTTGTTATCGTGTCTAGGTTGTCGAAGTTGCGCATGCTAAGATGTCGCGGCGCTCAGTGTCATATGGAGCCCCAAGATGCAAGATAAGATGCTTGGGCAGCCGTACATGGGTAAAAGTCTTATGAAAAACCTCTAGTTCGAGAAGATTGAGAAGACATTGGTTAGTTTTTTTTTGAAAACCTCTAGTTCGAGAAGATTGAGATGACATTGGTTTGGTTTTTTTTATGAAGAACCTCTAGCTCGAGAAGACTGAGATGTGGGTGGTCCTGGGTGGGGGGGCTCGCAGAGCACAGAGCATGCCATTGAAGGTCGGGGAGCGCCACTGCTGGAGAAAAGCCTAAAACCTAAACCCTCGAACTCAACATTTCTCTTCTTTCGGGCTCCGATATGTCGGGTTCTGAGGACAGCTCGTTCCCAACAGCGCATGATGCTGGGCTCTAGTTTATAAAGAAAATAGGAACCCCGACGAAAAACGCAATGGCGAGACAAAACCGGAAAAGACGGATTGTCATGAACCCCGAAACCCCTGAGCCCCTAAACCCCAAACCTTAAATCCCTAAGCCCTTGCGCTGCGTCTTTAATGTAAACCGCGAAACTTGAGCGTGTTCACAATGCTCCGAGCCTGATTCGGGCTCAGATTTCAAGGTTTAGGGTTTCCAGTGCGCCTAAGCTCCTGAACTAGCCTCTGACATCCCCCTAAAGGTCCTCAACCCTCAACCTTACTTGAAGTTTGGGGCTTAGGGTTACAGATTCAGGTTACGTTCCGCTTCGTCCTGTATCTTTGGGTTGTCTGCAGACCCTAGACCCTAAACCCTAAACCCTAAACTCTAAACCCTAAACCCTAAACCGCCTCCTAAGGATCGGCACCTCGTCTGCAACGTGTGCAAAGGCGCATTCAACTTGCCCCCACAGGCCTGCAGCTAACCGTGGGGAAGCCTGGTTACAGGGATGCCCCAAACTGAAATCCTAGACCCTAGACCCTAGACCCACAGCCTAAACAACCCTAAGCCCCAAACCCTAGACCCTAGACCGTAGAGAGGTCAGGGCTTTCGGGGTTGCCCGCACGTCTTCCATCGGACATCTGTGCCGAAAAAAGCCCAAGCTTGGCTTGTTGAATTATCATTTTTGTATAGTTTAGGGGTGCAGGATGTATTTTTAGGGTTAGGGGTCTATTCTATCAAGGGCAATCAAAATGAAATGCGATTTGAAAAGTGTGCCCAAATAAACAGTTAAGTTCTTCTGGTGTGAGGCACGGACACTGCCAAATGCGAACCTTATTTGCAAACCTCATCATAAAGCTTATAAACCGTTATCCACCCTCTCTCTCTAATGCTGTAAGGGTGAGCCCCCGACCCCCGCGAAGATGGGTCTCCCTAGAGAAAGTCTCCGGGATGAAGTTATAAGACATGGCTGATTGGGCTTTAGGGTTTAGGGTTTAGGGTTTAGGGTTTAGGGTTTAGGGTTTAGGGTTAGGGTTTAGGGTTTAGGGTTTAGGGTTTAGGGTTTAGGGTTTAGGGTTTAGGGTTTAGGGTTTCTATGAAACGAGGTGGAGGTTGGGGAGTGGCTATGCCATGTAGGGCTCGCTTTGCCTTCTTGACAACATTCCTTAGAGTTCAAGGTAAGGAGGCACCTACAATGCCCACACCCGTGCCGCCACCACTACCCCGACCCCTACAAACCTTCGGCCCCTGCTCATTCCATTTGACAGTACGTCGGTGCTGTGGGTACTTGTACGGTATTTGAGGGGTGCGGGGGGGGGGGGGGGGAGAAAAGGGGAAGGGTCAGCAGAACAAAGGCTTAACTGGCGCAACTCGGGGTCGGTAGATAAAGCTTATAAATCCCTGCACGAAACCCTAATTTAAGCCTTATAACCCGTAATCCTTTTAAGCTCCACAGACCCGAAACTCTCAATCTTACAGAAGCTATAGCCGATATCCCAAACCTTATAAACCCTATCTTTACCGCTCTCATCTTGACCCTAAACCGCCATCCCTAGCCTTTACATCTCGAAGCCCCTGAGCCCCGAAACCCCGAAACTTCCCGAAACCCTAAACCGCCAAGCCCCTTGGCATGTTGAAGGAGACAGTGCTCGGTTGCTCACCTCCTGCTTGGAGCTCATGCTCGCATCTGAGATGGTCACTTCATGACCTGTTCCTGTGCAACTGGGCGGAAAGTTGCTGTGGGGCCGTGAAGGCTGGCTTCATGAAGTTGAGGCCTGGAAGCGTATTGCCCAAACTACGACATCTGTGGCGCTCTCGAAACGTCTCCCTGCGCACAAAGGGGCGGATGCTCCTGGCGTGCGTTGCCTCGGTCTTGCTCTACGGCAGCGAGACCTGGACGCTCTGTGACACTGTGGCACCCTACCGGGCGTTACACAGCTGCTGGATGCGGTTTGCTCGCCGCGCGCCCCTAAGCCCCGAACCCTAAACCCTAGACCCAAAACCCGAGTCCTAAAACCCTAAACGCCCAAGCCCCCCACCCTAAACCCTAGACCCTAGACCGTAAACCCTAAGCCTTGTCAGGACCGCGGAGAACTCCTTTCGGACCTGGCCGGGGCAGCTCGGCAGAGGGCAGCCCGAGGAGTTTGGTGTGAGGGGGTTATGGGGTTTAGGGTTTGGGGTTTAGGGTTTAGGGTTTGGGGTTTAGGGTTTGGGGTTTATTTAGGGTTTGGGGTTTAGGGTTTAGGGTTTGGGGTTTACGGTTTGGGGTTTAAGGTGTAGGGTTTGGGCTTTGGGGTTTAGGGTTTGGGGTTTGGGGTTTAGGGTTTGGGCTTTGGGGTTTAAGGGTTTGGGTGTTGGGGTTTAGGGTTTAGGGTTTAGGGTTTAGGGTTTAGGGTTTGGGGTTTAGGGTTTAGGGTTACTGGGTTGTGCTTTTGGATATTTTCCCTTCCTTCCTTATAAGGGGGCCTGTTCATGAATATGTCTCACAGGGTTGAAAGCGCAACTCAGTTTAGGGTTTCCCTAAACCCTAAACCCTAAACCCTAAACCCTAAACCCTAAACCCTAAACCCTAAACCCTAAACCCTAAACCCTAAACCCTAAACCCTAACCCTAAACCCTAAACCCGAAACCCGAAACCCGAAACCCGAAACCCTAAGCCCTAAGCCCTAAGCCCTAAACCCTAAACCCTAAACCCTAAACCCCAACCCTAAACCCTAAACCGTAAACCCGAAACCCTAAACCGCTTCGGTGCTCGGCTTTTCGGGGTTCTTGAGGCTCCTCAGAAGAAGGTTCTCATAAGGAATTATTGGGAGGGGAGTGGGAGGGCAAATTCGGGCCTGACTGGGGTTATAGGAGCCACTTCAGGAAATCTGAAAGGGCTCAGGGTTCAGTTGTGGGGGGGCAGGGGGAGGGGGGATGGGTTAGGGTTTAGGGTTCAGGGTTCAGGGTTCAGGATTTAGGGTTTAGGGTTTAGGGTTTAGGAATTCGGGTTTAGGGTTTAGGCTTTAGGGGGGTCCCCATCCTCATCCGGCATTCGCCTCTTGCCCCCTGTGGTTCTCATGGGACTCTACCTCGGACCCCTGAGGCGGTATTCTTGGGTCTGGTGACCCTTCTTAGAGATCCTTTCAAGGTAGTGTAACGGCCATATAAGAATACACCAAGGGAAACCCCAAGCCCTAAGCCCTACACCTTTAGGGCTACGGTTCATGTTGGGTTTCGGGTTCAGGGTTTAGGTTTGATGTTTCCCCTCTCCACCGTGATTCGTGGTGGCTTAGGGTTCAGGGTTACGGTTTGTGTCCTGTGGTTCGTGGGGGGGGGGGGTTAGACCCCTAAACACTTTGAATGTCCAGGAAGCCATGAAGCTGGCCGTGGGCAACTTTGCACCGAGGCACGCGACACCGAAGCGTGGTCGTCCGTGGGTCTGGGAAATCGGTATGCTGGCGCCGGACGTTTTCAAGTCGCCGCGCTTTTTCTCACCTGCTCGCTCTCTTGAGCACGCACAAGCCGGACACCTTGAAGATTGAACTGCACACTGAAGGTGCCACAGGCCTCCGGCAGGCTTTGTGGGATGATTTTGGGTACCAGGCGAGACCAAGTGAAGCCGCCCTAACACCTAAACGCTAAACGTGGAGAACTGCCTCCTATACCCGGAAGCTCCAAAACCCCAGAACCCCAGAACCCTAGAACCCTGAAGCCCCTCGAAGCCTGGAACCCTAAGCCCAGAAGCCGCTCAGCCCCGAAATCCCTCAGGCGCAACCCTCGGATGTGGCAGAGGGGCTACTGCTACCCGGCAAGGACCTGCCTGTTTGACTACTAGTTGCTGAAGAACCCCCCCCCCAAAAAAAAAGAGGTGAAATAATAATCCCTACATTGCTGAAAAACCCTCCAAGAAATTCAGAAGTAGTCATCCCCATTTTGCCCTTGTAGGGGGAGAATCTTTGTATTTTTCGGGGGGGGGGGGGGATTTCTGAAGCGAATAGTAGGTTGAGCTCGAGGGTGCCTCCTAAGGGTGGGGGAAGGGGGTGATCCTTTCGGGCCTTTTTGTCTCCAATCCCCCGAATGACACCCCTATACACCCCAAAAGGCTTTCAGGTTTCAGAGTTTCAGGGTTTAGGGTTTCAGGGTGCAGGGTTCAGGGCTCCAGGGTTTAGGGTTTAGGGTTTGGTGCACCAGGCCCTAACCCCCCCCATGCGAGGGGGCTGAGTGATTTCTTTTGCTCAGCTTGGCATTCAGGGCTTGGAATGTCTAAACCCTCAACCCTCAACCCTAAACCCTAAAGCCTAAACCCTGCCTAAGCACGGCTGTCACCACTTCTGCCCGACTCACTGCGCTTGGTTTGGTTTGGGGGGGGCGGCGGATGCAGAAAGACCACCCCTCCTGCTTCACAGGGCTAAACCCTAAACACTAAAAACCCTAACCCCCGTGCCCCCCTCTTGAACCAGGAATGGCGGCAAGTATGTGCACTTGGCTGAGAAAAAGCTGGCGCTTTCGGTGCCAGGTTGACGGTTCGTGGCCCAACCAGCAATTTGGGCGTTTGCCCTAGAGCTCGCGCGCTGCAGCTGAGGCGGTGCAGAAACTCAAGCCATTCAAGCACGTCGGGGCGGTTTACGGTTTACGGTTTAGGGTTTAGGGTTTAGGGTTTAGGGTTTAGGGTTTAGGGTTGCTGGCCAAAAGATGCCTAATGCAAACTGCGGGGCGATTGAGGCATGTCGCGCTCGAGGAGCTTCGGGGGCACGAAGCATCCGGAAGATGAGCCGTTTAGGGTTTAGGGTTAGGATTCAGAGGTGAGGGTTTAGGGTTTGGGGTTTAGGGTTTGGGGTTTAGGGTTTAGTAGTTTAGGATTTAGGGTTCAGGGGTTTCTAGTGTGTCTAGCTGAGCTGGAGTGGAGAAGATCGCCAGGCACCGGTGGCCACGGGTGGCGTGTACTGAAAGCATGCTTCTGGGGAAGCTGGCCCAGGGCCGTTCTACGGAGCCTTGTGCCTAGGAGACCTTCCATTTCCGGGATCCGGTTTGGAGGTTCATGGGTTGCGACCACAGGGAGTTCATACGAAGGTACCGCAGGGTTAGAGTTTAGGCAGCAGTATGGGTTATATGGCTCTCGACGTTAAGCCCTGAACCTGACAGCCACAAACGTTTGGGTTTAGGTCTTAGGGTCTAGCTACCTTAACGTTAGAACCCCCGAACCCCATTTTGTTGGTAGCTCGCCGAAAATTCGCATCAGGGGCTTTTGTTTCTATGACCTTCTAAGAATTGGGCTGCGTGGTTTCTCAAAGCAGGCCCGCGTGGCTTGACCCCGGACCCCGATCCTTAAACTCTACAAACCTACAAACCCTAAACCCTCAAAACCCTAAACTCCGCCAACCCCACAACTCTGAAACGTCATCCCTACACCTAAACCCTAAGCCCCCCTAAACCCTAAACCCTAAACCCTAAACCCTAAACCCTAAACCCTAAACCCTAAACCCCAAACCCCAAACCCTAAACCCTAAACCCTAAACCCTAAACCCTAAACCCTAAACCCTAAACCCGAAACCTAAATTAAACCCTAAGACCTTGCTTGGCACGCTAGAGGTTGGTCACAAAGCGCTCTGCCAACGAGTCTCTGGCACCTTCGCGGCCTGAGTGGGCTTCGGGCTTTGAGTGTTTGGGATTTACAGAGGGTTTAGGGTTTAGGGTTTAGGGGTTAGGGTTTAGGGTACAGGGTTTTTAGTGTCTAGGGCTTGGGGCTTTTCAAACGGAGTTGGGGGCTTAGGGTTGAGATCGTTTTGCTTTTTGTGCAAACTCAAGTATCAGGCCCAAGCCCCATGATCCCATTTTCTTCGCGTTTACTTAGACCGCCCCCCAATATAAAACATGTTCATGATTGTATACCCAACCCTCAAACCCTACCCTAAAACCCTAAAGCCCTAACACCCGAAACCCTAAAAGCGTAAGCCCTAAACCCTAAAAGCGTAAGCCCTAAACCTTAATCCCTGAACCACACCTGTTTGAGGCCTCCAGCAGCCTGGACAACTTGGCCATCCGTGCTTTTCTGGAAGCGAAAGCTGCGCACCTCGTCATGAGTCTGGTGGCAATAAGCGTTGCCAAGGCTTGTAATGGGTGAATGTTGGGTTTGTAGGGTGTATAGGGTTTAGAATTGTTGACAGGGTTTATGTAGGGTGTGTCAGGGTTCAGCCACTCCCTGTGTCCAAACCCTCCCCCTAAGAACGCAACAGGCCACCCCCCAAAAAATGACCTTTTTCTGTCGAACATCTTTTCGTGATGGTATGTGATGACTTCCACGACATATATTTGAAATTTCTTAGGCGTGATGGCGAAAAGAAGAACCCCCCTCATTCAAAGCCCGAAAAGTCGCTTCATTTTTCGTTTTGGTGTATCATTGGTAGCCCAGTGTTGCCCTTTCTCCCCTTTCGTAGGTTCAAGGTTCCCAAAGAAAGTAACCAACGCAAAACAGGGCACCCGTATTACAATATGGTTGTCTTGGGCTACCAAGTATGCCTATACTTCTTGAATGCTCCAAGCTGCTGTGTCGTGGGTGGGTGGGCTTTTGAACATGCAAAGCCTGAAACTACAACTCACAAGGTGGCAAAGGCCTGTCTGGCCGGGCAAGGTTTGCGGACGTGGATGTAGGGTTGAAGTAGGGTTTAGGGTTTGGATATTTAGGGTTTAGGGTTAGGGCTTAGGGTTGAGGGTTTCGGTCTGAATTGGGGTTTGATTCGGGTTTAGGGTTTCTAGGGACTCTCGGGCCCCCAACAGAATAACTGCTCGTCCTGCCGGCCTTTTGTTTGGGGGTTTAGGGGCTTCGGGGTTTGAAGGGCTTAGGGGCTTTCAGGCTTTAGGATTGAGGGTTGTTTTCACGACTTTACGCGGTTGAGGGTGCAGGATTGCAGGCGTAGGGCGGCAGCAGGTTCAAGACCATCTTGCTGTCTTATTTGCAGTCCGTTAGAATCACCTAACCCCCAAAACCCTTAAACCCCTGAAATTCTACACCAGCAAAACCCTAAACCAACCCCTTAACTCCCACACCCCAAAACCTAAACCCCTTAGATCCTACACCCAACACCTCAAACCCGTTAAATCCTACACCCCCAAAATCCTCAAACCCTTAAATCCTACACCCCCAAAACCCTCAAACCCCTCAAATCCTACTTAAGCCCAAAACCCAGATTTGGGGTTCTAAGAGCGCACCCTGCAGGCGCTTTTAGGGTTTAGGGTTCAGAGTTAGGGTTTAGGGTTTAGGGTTTAGGGTTTAGGGTTTAGGGTTTAGGGTTCAGAGTTTAGGGTTTAGGGTTTAGGGTTTAGGGTTTAGGGTTCAGGGTTTAGGGTTTAGGGTTTAGGGTTTAGGGTTCAGGGTTTAGGGTTCAGGGTCTAGGGGTGCAGAGAGAACTGGAACATCTAGGCCCGTAGGGCTCGGAGTTGAAAGTCTGGGCCCTCCAAGGAGGAGGGCTTTGTCGGGTTCAAGATGGGTTTAAATGAGGTTATTGTAGGGTTTAGGTAGGGTTTAGACAGGGATTTATATAGGGTTTATATGAGGCTTAGATAGGGTTTAGGGAGGGTTTGGATCGGGTTTGGATCGTGGACCCTCGGCACGAAGTACCTGCACCTGCTCATGAGGCATTTCCGGAGTGCGGTCCGGGCCTCGGCAGGTTTCAAGGGACTAAGAGATGGACCCTTATCAGGGACCTTGGGGTTCTTGAGGTCTTGTTCGGGAACTCCGCTTTTTAGGGTTCATTTAGGGGCTATTTAGGGGCTACTCAGGTATATAGGGGCTATATAAGGTATTTATCGGGGTTATAGGATAAAGGGTCCAAAGTTGAGGTTTGCACTTGGAGGGTTTCGGGCTTTAGAGGTCTCGGTTGCGTGGTTAATGCAAGCTTGAGCCTTGTTAGGCTAGGACCAAGAGTTCCTTTCTAAGCCCCTTTAGACAAAAAAGGGCACCCTTTTTCTTGTTAGGCTACTCTTGGGTCTAGTAGGGCTTAAAGGGCTTAAAGGGCTTGAAGGATTTAAGGGCTTCAAGGGTCTGTGAGCGTTTTAAGGGTTCAAAGGGTTTTAAGTGTTTCAAGGGATTGAAGGGTCTAACGGGTTTTAAGAGCGTTAGGGCTCAGGGTTTCGGCTGGGTCCAAGGGTCGAACTGTAAGGGTGGCCTTTGCCATAGCACCCCTTTTGTGCCCCGACCGCTCCAAGTAACTTGCTGCCAGGTCTATATCCTGCCCAAACCCTAAACCCTAAGCCCTAAGCCTTCAGCCTAAACCCTAACCCTACACCCTGAACCCCTGCGAATGTGCGGCCAGGTCTATATCCTCACCGACATCTCCCCTGGAGCCAAAGACGGCAGCCCCTGGGCCTCAAAAAGCTTTGCTCTCTTTTCCTTGCTGGCTAGGAGGCGTGGGATATTTAGGGTTTAGGGGTTAAGGTTTAGGGTTTAGGGTTAGGGTTAGGGTTTAGGGTTTAGGGTGTAGGGTCTAGGGTTTAGGGTTTTTAGGGTTTAGGGTTTAGGGTTTATTGTTTAGGGTTTAGGGTTTAGGGTTTCGGGTTTCGGGTTTAGGGTTTAGGGTTTAGGGTTTCGGGTTTAGGGTTTAGGGTTTAGGTTATATGGGCATTTCATAAACCCTAAACCCTAAACCCTAAACATCCTACGCCCTAAGCCCTAAGCTCAATAGCACTTTAGTGGGTGAAAGTAGGACCCTGTTTGGGAACATTTTTTAAGCGTTCCAAGGATTCGGGGAATGGGATTTGAGAGGTTATGGGTGTCTTTGTAATGCCCGCAGAATAGAACAGGGTTCCCTGTCCCTTCCTCTGCTGGATTCTTTCTCCTATGCCTTAAACCCTACACCCAGCACTTGGAGGTTCATGGTACTTCTTAACCAATTATAACTGTACTCAGAACCCACTTATAAGCCCCTTCAGTGCCCTAGTATGGCTTTAGGTACAGCTCGATAAGTGCAGTTATACTTGGTTAACAAGACCCGGAAGTAGTAAGCAGGGAAGGCGTCTGCCCCGCAGAGCTGTTTTGGCCCAGCGGCGAGCACGCTCCATCCGCCTTCGTGCAACCGGCTATCTCCGCACAAGTGCCTCCCCTAGCATTGGGGAGTCAGGGTGTCGGCCTTTTGGGGTTTAGGGGTTTGAGGATTTAAGGTAAAGTCAAGGTAAAGTCTAAACCCTAAACCCTAAGCCCAAACCCTCAACCCTCAACCCTCGACCCTAAACCCTAAGCCCTAAGCCCTAAGCCCAAACCCTATTCAATAGCAGCAGGGCTGCAGGGCTTAATCGTTTGGGAAGGGGATCAGGGCTTGAGGATGCGGAAGCGCGGGAACTCTTGGGTCTCTTCTCTTTGCAATGGGCTTGAGGGCTTGAGGGCTTAGGGTCTAGGGTTTAGGGTTTAGGGTTTAGGGTTTAGGGTTTAGGGCGAAGTATAGCGTATCAAGCCATGATCTCCCGAGTAGACGTAATATACGATACCACACTGGAACATACTATACTGAAATTGACTCGAAGATCTGATAGCAGTCCAGAATATCCTTCAACGAACAGAACACAGAATGCACCATTGTCTGCCACATAAAGATTTAAGTTCTTGACCTCTGGGCGCGCCAGGGCCAGATGTCTTTTGCCTTGAGCCTGACGAAGCAAGCGGATGCAACGAACCAAAAGTGCCTCGGCTGCCTCCGTTTGCCGGGGTGGGTGGAGGGGCCTTAGGGATCAAAACCCTAAACCCCTAAGCCCTGAACCCCTACGCCCTAAATCCCCTAAACCCTTAAACCCCTAAACCCGAAACCCTAAAGCCGAGACCTACAATTCGAGGTTGAGTACGGCTTCTGGGCTTAAGAGGTTTTTTGGGGTTTTCGCGTTTTATGGAGGATTCGTCCCTGTATTGCAGACCTTCTTTCATAGTACCTGCATGTGACCTCCCCAGGCCCCCCAACTCCCTACGGCACAGCCTTGTTTATAAACACAGTCACACATACCACAGCCAATTCCTGTTGTTCCCTGCGGATTCTAGACCGACAAATCGCGGCGCCCCTAAAACCCAAACCCCAAACCCCTGAAACCCTGAAACCCCAAATCCCCCAACTCGAGTTTCAAGGTTTCGGGAGTTTCCGGGATACCCTAGAAACCGTAAACCCCCCCAAACCCCTGAAGCCTTGAACACTTGAGGGTCTTCAGAGGTGTGACTGTTTCACTGCCCCGCGCGCCAGGGGCCGTTTCTTTTGTGTTTTTGGTTGGGTGGGTGCATGAGTTCATATTAAACATAAAGAGGGTTTAGGGTTCTAGGACTTATGGCAGAGGGTTTCCATCCACTGTGCATGAGGATTGCAATGGAGGAGTCGAAGATGATCGAGCAGTGGGCCCGGGGGCCACAGACACCTGTTCAGGCATAGCTTCACACCTCGAAACCCTAAACCCTAGACACCCTAGACCCTAACTAAACCTTAACCCCTGAACCCAAACCCTAAACCCTCAACTCTAAACCTTCGACACTTTCTCGGCTTAGGGACTTCTAGGGCGTCACCATTCGCAGCTCGGGTTCGTTGAGGGGGCTTGGGGTTGAGGACCCGAAGACGCTTAGCTTCACGGGAGATGACAAGGCCACTAAACCCTAAACCCTAAACCCTAAACAATTTCGAAGACTCAGAGTGGGGCCTTTTGCTTCCTCATTAAAAGGTGTTTGGGTTCCCATCATTTTTTCCGTATCTCTAAGACAAAGGGTTCGGGTTTAGGGCTTGTTTATTCCTAGGGTTGCGGTGAGACCAGGGCATTTCGGAGTTACCAAGGACTTCATATCCCCCTCTAAGGGCTGAGATGAGAGTTTCAACAACAAAATAGGGGCACCGCAAGCACCCCCAAGTTTCTATCCTCCTTGCTATAGGAGACCTATAGAGTGTTCTCCTATCTTAGGAAGGCCCTATGCAGGTGTTCATGAGGTCTTCAGGAGGCGCTTTTTGTATTCGGGGGGCAGAGGGCCTAAGGCATAAACCCTAAACCCTAACTCCTAAGCCTACTCATCGAAAGGTGAACCTTTGTCACCGTCCCCGCCCCAAGACTAGCTGCACTCGTCATCAACTCAGTAGGGTTTAGGGTTTAGGGCTCTAGGGTTAAGGGTTTCGCCCCACTAGCACACGGAGTCTGCTTAAGAAGGTCAAAGACGAAGTGGCAAAGGTCCAGGAGGAATGCCGTCGCGAGAGCCAGCCCCTCGACCTAGACAGATGTGCTCCCCAAAAGAAGCTCCTAAAGCCTAAGCCCTAAGCTAGAGTATAGACTTGTGAGGTGTCACGCTCTATTGCTTGTAGCTCTAATAGGTTTGTAGCAACAAGGCTTCTCGTTCGGGTTAGATTTTTGTCTAGCATAGAAGGACGGCCCGTGAACGAGAGCATTTAGGGTTTAGGGTTCAGGATTTGGGGTTTCTTGCTGCTTCTTTCAGGGACAGGTTACCTCAAGGCGCACATAAGGCAGATGGCCAGGTCGTTTGCGGGCCCGCCTACCGCCCCTTGCTACCCCTGAGCCCTTCCGGGCCCAATTGTCCTTCCCAAAGTTCTCGACTTCAAATCCCGAAGGCCTACCGAATCCCCCTGGAGGCTGCATAAAGCCTACTAAATAAGAGCCAGAGCTTGCTGAAAGATCCGGTTTTAGACAAGCATGTTTTTGACCCTTGCCACTTTGCTTACCGTTGACCCAGAAAATCCCACGACCAGCAGATAGCCAGCAGCTCACGCGCCCTAAGCTTCAACCCCGAAGCCTATCAAACCCCTGAAGCCGATCAAGACCCCCAATGGCCCGAAGGCTTCCCAAAAGCATCAAAAACCCTAAACCCTAAACCCTAAACCCCAAACCCCAAACCCCAAACCCCAACCCCTAAACCCCAACCCCTAACCCCTAAACCCTAAACCCCTTTCACATCCGAAGTTCAGGTCCGGCGGCTACATGGTCACCACGCACACGGGCCTGAAGAAGTTTGGAGTGCAGGCCCACTTAGAGACTCCCCAAAGAGTTTGGGGTTTCGGGTTTAGGGTTTAGGGTTTAGGTTAGAGACTCCCAAAGAGTTTGGGGTTCCGGGGGTCG
Source organism: Symbiodinium natans (assembly GCA_905221605.1). Classification (NCBI taxonomy): domain Eukaryota; class Dinophyceae; order Suessiales; family Symbiodiniaceae; genus Symbiodinium; species Symbiodinium natans. The sequence continues at coordinate 337,959 of CAJNDS010001336.1, read as the reverse complement.
GGGGGGGAGGGTTAGGGTTTTAGGGTTTTTGTGGCCCTAAACCCTGAAGCCCCCCCTAAACCCTGAAACCCTAGACCCTGAAACCTGAAAACCTAAACCCTAAACCCTAAACCCCAAACCCTAAACCCTAAACTCTAAACCCTAAACCTAAACCCTAAACCCTTCCCTAGAAATCTGGCAGGCCATGAACCGGGGTCTCGACAAGGCCCTCTTGGAGCAGGACGCTCCCCGGTTTGGCGGCTTTTTGTTGCTGCTGAAGGCTTAGGGTTTAGGGTTTAGGGTTTAGGGTTTAGCGTCCGGGGTTGAGGGGTTTAGGGTTTTCGGGGTTTAGGGCTTCGGGGTCTCGGGGTTTCGGGAGTGTAGGGCTTCAAGTTTAGGTTTTCGCTTGGGTTTGTTGAATGATGTTGGGATGCAGGGTTAAGGGTTTGAGGTGTTTTTAGGGCCTCGAGCACCTCATCATCTTGTACGCCCTAAACCCAAAACCCAAAACCCTAAACCCTAAACCCTAAACCCTAAACCCTAAACGCTAAACCTTCCCAAGCGCCCCTGAGGAGTCTAAGAACCATCCCGAGCAGTTCTTGGAGCTGCAATCCTGGGCGGGCAAGCGAATGAATCAAAGAATTAGACCCTAAACCCCAAATACCCTGAACCCCAAACCCTAAACCCCAAACCCTAAACCCCAAACCCTAAACCCCAAACCCCAAACCCTAAACCCCAAACCCTAAACCCCAAACCCTAAACTCTAATCCCTAAACCCTAAACCCCAAACCCTAAATTTAAGATCCTCCGGCTCAAGCCGCCGACCCCGCTGGAGCATAGTTGAAAGGTTTAAACACGCTCGTCAGCTCAAAGGATGCCAAAAGTTGATTTGCTTGAGCCTCTGTGAAACGTGAGGGCTGCCCCATCGGAGAGGGGGGTAGGGGGGGGGGAGGGGGGGGGGGAAGGGGTAGGGGGGGGCTGGGTGCGTTTTTTCTCAAAGGACTCTTGTGTCCTGTGCGAAACCGCCTATGGTCCGTGAGTTTATGCGGTGTGGGTGGCCTGGCCCTCCATCTACTCCTTTTCCCATCCAACACGCCGCCAGGGTCGGCGGACCCCAAAACCCCAAAACCCCAAAACCCCAAAACCCCAAAACCCCAAACCCCAAACCCCAAACCCCAAACCCCAAACCCTAAACCCTAAACCCCAAACCCTAAACCCCAAACCCCCCAGCCCTCGAAGCCGAGAGGAGTTGGCTGGCCTTGGCTTCAGAAGCTTCGAAGTCGCCGAGGGGCTCCACAACTTCGTCATCCAGGCGTCAGGGGGATTTGTAGCCCTAAACCCTAAACCCTAAACCCTAAACCCTAAACCCTAAACCCCAAACCCTAAACCCTAACCCTAAACCCCTAACCCTAAACCCTGAACCCCTAAACCCCTAAACCCTAAACCCGAAACCCGAAACCCTAAACCCTAAACCGTTTTGGGAGGTTTTGGGGCTTGAGCCCGACAGCCTAAACGGTTTTGGGGGTCTCTAGAGTTTTGGGGTTTAGGGTTTGTTTGGGGCGTTTGGGAGGGTAGGGCTTAGGGCTTTGGGGATTTTAGGGGAGTTCAGGGGCTGTAGTTTTTAGGGGCTGCAGGGGCTGTAGGGGTTTAGGGCTTAGGGCTTCTATGTAAGATTTCGGGTTTGAAGGTTTTCGGGCTTGGAGTTTGGGACTTTGAGGTTCTGGACCCCAAACCCAAAGCTCTCATAATTCCCTTATTGGGTCATATACAGGAACATTGTTCAGAGGGTTTACCCTCAACCCTAAAGCCTAAACCATATAAGCCCTACAAGAAACCTAAACAAACCCCTAAAACCCCTCAAAACCGAAACCCTACCCCCTAAACCCCGACACCCTAAACCCCTAAGCCCTAAACCTTAAACCCATACCCCTCAACCCTCAACCCCTCAACCCCTCAACCCCTCAACCCCTCAACCCCTCAACCCACTCGACCAGGTTTCTTGGCAGGGCCTCAGCGAGGAGCCGCCGGCCAAGCGGGCTCGAGGAGCTCCTGGGGCCATAGTGGAAAGCAAGCACCGTTTGCTGGGGGTTAGGGTTTAGGGTTTAGGGTTTAGGGTTTAGGGTTTAGGGTTTAGGGTTTAGGGTTTAGGGTTTAGGGTTTAGGGTTTAGGGTTTAGGGTTAGGGTTTGGGGTTTGGGGTTTGGGGTTTGGGGTTTATAGGATTTGGGGTTTAGGGTTTAGGGCTTGGAGGTTTAGGGTTTGGGGTTAGGGGTTTGGGGTTTAGGTTTTAGGGTTTAGGGTTCATCGAATGCTCAGAAAAGAAGCCAGGTGCCCAGGGAGCTTGCTGGGTCCTTGTTAAGGAACTTGAGTTCAGCTACAGCTACCAGAAGAAGAAATGATCTTTGCCATCGACCATGTAACCCTTGTGATGGTAACCGAATTCAGAAGCCCCCTTTGTCCCTGAAACTTAGCAAAAGCAGCCCCTGTCTTTCAAGCCTCCGCGGTTTGGGAGGCATCAAGTTGAGGGGTTTTTGAATTTAGGGTCTAGGGTCTTTGCATTCATAACGTTAACCTTCTTCTTACTCAAGCTTGAAGCCTAAACCCCCCCCCCCAATCCCTTAACCCTAAACCCTTTATCCCCTCAATCTTCTTCCTAAAGCCGACACCCCTACATGGTTCCGCGGGGTCCTTTTTAAGGTTCCACTCCATTTTTTACAGTAGGAAACAGCAATACAAGTGTCGACACCTTGGCACCTTACAGAACTGGTGTACTGGTGGCCATTGGACATCCATGGCCTTGCCACACCCTATATACCCCAAACCCCATTCAACCCTAGACCCTAAACCCTAAACCCTAAACCCTAAACCCTAAACCCTAAACCCTAAACCCTAAACCCTAAACCCTAAACCCTAATCTGATGGTTTAGGGTCCAGGCCCGACACCCTAAACCATAAACCCCCCCTAAAACCCTAAGCTGCCCTGAGCCTCGCTTGCTAGGCGCAGTTTCATGCGCCCTTAACGTGGTCACTTACCTCCCTTAAAGGATTCGAATGTATGGGCCCTGAACTTGAATAGGTCATATAAGAGGTTTAGGGTTTAGGGTTTAGGGTTACTAAAGGCCCATGTAACTACCCTAAACCCTACTTGGGAGCCTTAATTTAAAGGCCCATCGGCTCCTCCCCCAAGGTTGAGCAGACCTGCGGCATCTGCAGCGAAAGCAAGGTGCGCTCCCCAACCCCCTCCCCGCCCCCCCACCCCCAAAAAAAAAGACTCAACTCCCTAAACACCTAGCGCTCTAAGCACACCTAAACCCTAAACCCCAAACCCCAAGGCCTAAACCCTAGCCCTAAACCCTAAACCCCCTAAAAAAGCCCTAAGCCCACCCTCGGCCTAAACCCCAAGCCCTGAACCCTAAACCCCCCAAAAAAGCCCTAAGCCCACCCTCAATAGCTCCCAAGCTGTTCCTTGTGTTCCAGGCCTCGGCTCCCGACTCGGAAGCTCATGGCAAAAGATGTCGAGTTTGAGATTAAGAGTTTTAGGGTTTAGGGTTTAGGGTTTAGGGATGCTGAGGGCTGAGTAGTTTAGACCCTAAACCCCTGGAGGGAGAGATCCTGAAGACTCGGAAGTGGATCTTCTTATTCACAAGGGTTTAGGGTTTAGGCCCGTTAGGCCCTTTGGATACCACATCGCCTCTCAGCGTTCAATAGTTTGGAGTTTAGGGTTCAGCACCCTGAATTAAATACAATATTCTACCAAGAAATATACACGGTTTAAGGGTTTAAGGTCTAAACTAGGCTGCCCCGAATTAGGCTTCCCGATGGCATTTTGGGGGTTTGGGGTTTAGGGCCGTAAGAAGTGCGTAGGGAATCGTAGTAAATTCAGGAAACCTTGACAGCCCCAAACCCTAAACCCTGACCCTAAACCCTAAACCCTGAACCCGAAACCCACTTGGGGTTACAAGAGCTTCGATCCCTTGAAGGCTGTGATCGTACTGGCGCCCTGCGGCCACGTGCTCTGCAGTGGCCGCTTGGGATCACACCAGGGCTTCGGAGAGTCATGGGATTGTAAGGTTTGAGGGGCTTAGGTGTTTGTTGGTGTTTTCTTTTTTTGGGGGGGATTGTTTTTTCTGTTTTGGGTGGCTTTGGGTGGCTTTGGGAGGCCTGTACCCTGCTCATACTACTCATACTTTCTGGGCTTCCAGGGAGCAGGGAGTGATCTCTGCAGTTTTGGGCGTTCTGGGCTGTGCCCTGACGCCCTGAACTCTAGAACCTGAAGCCCTAGACCCGAAAGCTCCCTAAGCTCCCCCAACACCCGACTTGCTGCGGGCCTTCGAACTCCGGCGGGGCCGTTGCTTTATAGCTGGCCAGAAAGAGGGAAATGGAGGTGACAAAAACGCGCCGATACCCTAAGCCTAGATCTTAAACCCTAGCTCGGCGACTTGGCGAACACAGACAACATAAGCACTGATGGCCTGAAGAAGGAAAGCCTCAGACCCCAAATACCAAACCCCCCTAAGCCCTAAACCCCCTCCCTCAACCCTCAGCCCTAAACCCTAAACCCCTAAACCCTAAACCCCTAAACCCTAAACCCTAAACCCCAAACCCCTAAACCCGAAGCCTCCTAAACCCTAAAAGCCCTACAAACAAAGCCATGAACCCTACACCTCCTGAAAACCGTAGGAACCTCAAGAGCCCTGAACTGAAATTGCAGCACACCCTAAACCCGAAACACCTTCACAAACCTAACCCCCCTTAAAACAATTCCAGAAACCTTGAGAGCCCCGAACTGAAGCCCCTTAAACCCCAAACCCCTAAACCCTAAGCCCCCCCCAAACCCTAAAGACCCCTACACTAAACACCCTCAAGCCATAAACCTCAAACCCCCTTAACACAATCCCTGAAGTGAAATGGCAGGCTGCTACGAGCGCCAGGCCAGCCGCCGTTGTCCCTTCTGCCGGCAGCCCGTGAGCTGCGTGACGGGCGGCCTCTTCTTGTAGAGGAGGAGACTCTTCAAGGGGAACCCCCCCCCCACTAGGGTTTGGGGTTTAGGATTTAGGATTTAGGGTTTAGGGTTTAGCGTTTAGGGTTTAGGGTGTTGGCGGAAGTTGGTGTGGGGGGGCCCCCGCGTTTTTTTAGGATCCTGCGGCGTAGGTCCGGGAGACGAGGGCTTCATGGTTCTCACCAGGATGCCCAGTAGTAGGTTTAGGTTCCCTTATAAGCCCCTTCAAGCAAAAAAGGGCAACCCTAAACCCCAAACCCCAAACCCCAAACCCCAAACCCTAAACCCTAAACCCTAAACCCTAAACCCTTCTTCATCCTAGGTTACTGGGCAACCTAGTTCAAAAGACTCTCACTCCTTTCTTGTGGCTCTTAAAAAGGAGCCGCAGAGGGCTCTTGAGGGGTTTCGGAGGGTTGCGGACTTTGGGATGATGGTTTAGGGTTTAGAGTTTAGGGTTTAGGGTTTAGGGGTTTAGGGTTTAGGGTCTAGGGTTTAGGGTTTAGGGTTCAGGGTTTAGGGTTTAGGGGTTTAGGGTTTAGGGTTTAGGGGGTTTAGGGTTTAGGGACCTTGCGATGTAGGGCGCCATGTCTTCTTGCTCGTCTGTGATGGCTGTGTGCTAGAAGCAATTGAGCCAGGATCAGGGTTTAGGGTTTAGGGTTTAGGGTTTAGGGTTTAGGGTTTAGGGTTTAGGGTTTAGGGTTTAGTAAGGTTTAGGGTCTAGGGTTTAGGGTTTAGGGATCAGATATCTCAATGTGCTACACTTCCGGTCGGTGGGACGTAAGTGTCAGCGGGTTTGGTCATAACGCCCTCTATCCTGGACGACAACGGCTGGGTCGCAGCGGCTTGTTTTTTGTTGCCTCAGAGCCGTTGCAGATCAGCCCCGTAGCCGCCGCTTAATTCAGAGCAATCCGCGCGAGCTCGCGGCTTCCAGCCAGGCAACCAAATGGCGCGAATCTTCCCCCTTGGGGGTTTCTGACGACCCGAAATTCCCAGAAGCGAAAGAAAACCCTAAGAGCCACTGAAGCCCCCGCGTTTAGGGGTTTAGGGTTAAGGGTTTAGGGTTCAACCCCTAAAGCCAACCCCCAGCCCGAACAAGCGAGATCTTTGAGAGGTTTCGGCCTTCGGCTCGTGCCAGCTCTTCATCCTAGAGACGCTTAGCGGCTTAGGGTCTTAGGATTTAGCATGAGATGGTCAGTTCTCAAAAAATGATGGTCCCTAACTGGGTATCTTGAATCAGAGGAGGCCGTCTTATAAAATCACCCCCGAAATAGGGCAATGTTCTAGGCAAGTGCCCATATATCTTTAGGGGTTTAGGCTTTGTGGAGCCCAAAGGGCCCTCCAACCCTACTTCCCTAAACCCTAAACCCTAAACCCTAAACCCTAAACCCTAAACCCTAAACCCTACTAAACTGTGTTCATCGGCACTTTGCCTCAGATGTGGGAAGTCGCACGACGGCTGCCTGGTGACAGTGCACGTCCCAAGCTTCGCAGAACCGTAGTGCAGCGAAAATATGTAGAGGGCCTCCTCCGTGCCTCGTGAAGAGGTTGTCTCCATGTAATAACCGTAAATTCTAAACCCTACACATGCCCCTAAACCCTGCGGCCGGAGGGGCTGGGCGCAGCCCCCTTTAAAATTCAGCTTCGCACGCCCGCGGGATCTCCGGATGCAGACATCCGCAGCCCACGGCGAATTGAGTGCAGCACAGCGCCACAAGACACCACAGCGAGGAAGGGCGTTTGGAGTTCATGGCTGCTTTTCACTTATGCGTAGGGTTATGTATGTCTGGATGTAAGAACAATGTAATGCAAGTAAGAAAACTATGCGATAATTTCATGCAGGTTACGTATGTCAGTACATATATATATATATATATATATGCATACATATACATATACATACATATAGATATGTACATAAATAAAGAAGTAAATAGACATATATGTATGTGTATATATATATATATGTATATATATATACATATATACATATATATATATATATATATATTAGATCCACGTAGGAATGGAACACATCCCAAGGCACAAGCGGGGTAGCAAAAAGGTACTCATGTGGCAGGTGCTTCTTTCGATGCCCCCCCCCCCCCCCCAAGCCCCCAGGCCCTGGTGCCAACCTGGCACGGATTCGGAAACCAGCCGAGAACTCGAAGCCCGAGACCCCTGAAGCCCTGAAGCCCTCAACACCAAGCCTTGAGTCCCCTAAAGCCTGGCACCCCGAAACCCTAAACCCTAAACCCTAAACCCTAAACCCTAAACCCTAAACCCTAAACCCCCTAAACCCTAAGCCTTAAGCCCTAAACCCCTGAAAGCCCAGAAGCCCTAAACCCCAGCCATCCCGTCGACAGTCGCGGTTGTCTCCCTCTCCTGATGTAGTTGAGGAACCCCATCTTGTAGGGTCCTGGACCCTAAGCCTTCCAAGGCTTAGGTTTGGGGTGGGTGGGGGGGGGATTTAGGGTTTGGGGTTTAGGGTTTAGGGTTTAGGGTTGCAAAGTTTGTTCAGCCCTAGGCCCTCACAGAGGCTGGGGCTTCGTGAAGTGATCTTCCGGCTGGTCTCCCGTGCCCCTCCTCAAGGGAAAAACGAGTGCTCCACGTTCCCAGAGGATGTGCAGCTCATGTGCGACCCGGATGCAGACTTCTCTCTCGTTCCGAGCCGACCTTGCAAATGAAATTCGCCAGTTGCACAGCCTTCGGCCCTCAAGCCCCAAGCCCACACCTTCAAAAGAATAAACCCTGCACCCTAAACCCTAAACCCTAAACCCTAAACCAGCAGGGAGGCCGGAGCATTGGCGGAAGTGCAATGTTAGACGCGGCGGCGTGACGCAAAACAGACGGCCGAACGGAGATTAGGGTTCCTGGTTTAGGGATTCTATTTATATTTATATATAGTATAAGATGTGGGGGCTCTGCAAAAGGGATTTCGGGGTTATAGGTAAAAAGAAGGGATTGCTAAACCCTAAACCCTAAACCCAGAACCCATTTGACCCTAAACCCGAAACTCTAAACCCTAAACCCTAAACAAGGGATTAAAGTCTGTGGGCGGGTTCAAGAAATTTAGGGTTTAGGGTTTAGGGTTTAGGGTTTAGGGTTTAGGGTTTAGGGTTTAGGGTTTAGGGTCCTAAAGCCCCTAAAACCCGGAGTTGCCCCAGAAAAGTCGAGAAACCCTGAGAGCAGTCGCTCAATCGAGTGCCCATGACCAGCTCTAAAACCGGTATGGCCTGGGGGGGGGGGGGGGGGGGGGGGGGTTGAGGGTTAAGGGCACCCTAAACCCTCAGCCCTGAACCCTAAACCCTAAACCCCAGAAGCCGTAATCCCGAATCCCTAACCCCAAAAAACCGGTGCTCCTGGGGCCCTCGCAAACCGAGGTGACGTCGTCCTCGGCGTGAACTTGTCGAGGCCTGGGGGTTTAGGGTTTAGGGTTTAGGGTCTAGGGTCTGGGGTTGGGGTTTGGGGTTTGGGGTTCAGGGTTCAGGGTTTTAGAGTTTTGGCGTGAGGGTCTCAGGTTGGGTTAGGGGTTGGGGTTCTGGGGTTAGGGTTTTTTGGGTTTAGGGTTTCGGGGTCGGGGATGAGCGCGTTGAAGCCCTATTTGAGGTTCAGCGTTGTTGGGGTGTTAGGGTTGCGGGTTGTAGGGTTAAGGCTTTACGGGTTTTAGTGAGGTTTTGCGGGGTTGGGTGTGTTAGGGTTTAGGGTAACCCTCCCAAATAGTGAAGCCCTGAACGGAGTGGGGCGCCTGATTCGCTGCTTCTTCCCTTTGCATTCCCCCTTGTTCCCCCTTGTTCCCCCTAAACCCTAAACCCTAAACCCTAAACCCTAAATCTCCGAAGCCTGTATCAATCCCCAAGCCATCCCAAGCCCAGAACAATCCCGAACTCCCTTGACAGCCCCCCCCCCCCCCCCCCCAAAAGGGCGCCCTTTTGGTTCCCAAATGTCTCTGGGGCCCCTAGACAGGTTTAGGGTTTAGGGTTTCGGGTTTAGGGTTTAGGGTTTAGGGTTTACTCTAGCCCTCAGGTTTTGGAATTTCGGGTTTAGGGGGTCTTGGCGGTCTAGGGTTTAGGGATTCCCAGGGAGCCCTACCCTGAAACCTGTGTCCTGAGCCTGGCTAGCCCTAAACCCTAAACCCCAAACCCCAAATCCTAAACCATAAAAACCAAAAACCCTAAACCCTAAACCCTAAACCGATACCAAAGCACTCCTCCTTTAGTGTGTCCCCCCCGCCCCCCCTCGGATGGGAGATTAGGCCGCTGGAAGCACCGAATATCGCCGCCCGGTCAGAGAGGTTTGGTTTGCGGTTTTGGGTTTTGGGGTTTGGGGTTTAGGGTTTAAGTTAGGGTTCAGGTTTGTGAAGGGGCTTAGCTGCTGGGTTGGGTTTTTGCTTGGCTTTGTTTCGGGTGTTGGGCGTATTCGAGGGCCTCATGAATTTTAGAGTCTAGGGTTATACAAGGCAGAGGTATGGCTGTGTAGTCCACTAAGATAAGGATTCAGGGTTTCCCTTTTGTCTTTTAGTAGCCGTTAAGGGTTGTTATTCGGGTGTTTTTGCTTCGTGAAGTTGGGGTAAGCCTAAGCCCTAAACCCTAACCCTAAACCCTTGACCCTAGACCCTAAACCCTAAACCTTAAAAGGTTTCAGGGGTGGTTTGGCTCTGGGGGCGAGTGGCAGGGCATCACGGCCACCCAGTGGCGGCCCTTTGGGGCACTTTGTGGCTCAAGCCTGGGCTTCCAAGCCCTAAACCCGAAACCCCCTTTGGGGTTCTGGAGTTTGGGGTCTAGAAGGGTGGTAAGGCGGCAAGTAGCTCTTCAGCAGCGTTTTTGGTGTCGTCAAGTCTATCCGCCCTAACCCCTATACTCTAGACCCCAAACCCCAAACCCCAAACCCCAAACCCCAAACCCCAAACCCCAAACCCCAAACCCCAAACCCCAAACCCTTGGGTCGGCCTGTGCTCAGGAGGGCCTCTCCACTGACGTCGCGCCCGAGCAACTGGAGAGTGCGCAGGCCCAAGGCGTAGACACTCGGCAGCATGGTTTGGGGTTTAGGGTTTAGAGTTTAGGGTTTAGGGTTTAGGGTTTAGGGTTTAGGGTTTGGGGTTCAGGGTTTAGAGTTTAGGGTTTAGGATTTAGGGTTTAGGGTTTGGGGTTGGCATAGGTCTTCAAGTCCTTTGAGGGCTTTTGGGCTGTCAGTCAGGTTGGCCCCTAAACCCGCAAAGAAAGCGGACAAGTAGGAGGCTGAAGATCACGGCGTGCACCCTACATGTGTGCGGTCTAGGGTCTATAGGGTCTGGGGTCCAGGGTCTAGGGTTTAGGGTTTAGGGTTGAAGCCTAAATCCTAATACGACAAAAGCCCGATGAGAACCTTTTTTAACCCTATAGATCCTTAAACAACCCTAACCTTTTTAACCCTACCAACCCTTAATCATCCTTATCCCTATTGCTTCATTAACCCTATTCTCGCTGAAACTCTAAAGCCGAAGCCCTAAACCCTAAACCTTAAACCCTAAACCCGAAATCCTAAACCCCAAAAACCCTAAACCCCAACCCTAGACCCTAGACCCTAAACCCTAAACCTTAAACCCTAAACCCTGTTCCTTCATCAGCAAGTGCATGTCAGGAGCTGCTGTGGATGAACGGCGGCCCGGCAACTGGGCCGGCACAGCGGTGGACCTCCCACAAAGGACTAGGGGCCAAAAACAGAGTCAAGGATCAGCCACAAGAAAGGATCAATAAGAAATTAAACCCTGAAACTTAAACCCGAAACCCTAAACCCTAAACCTTAAACCCTCGGTTGCTTGTTTTTTTTTTGATCCTTTGTTTTGATCCGGCAGCCATGGGGGGTTGGCACCTTGGGAACCTTCGAGAAGCTTAGGGAGCCTGCGGGAGTAGTGGGGAGTATTAGGGAACCTTGGGTTGCATACCCCCCTTGACCCCTAAACCCCAAACCCCAAACCCTAAACCCTATACCCCCTTGAACCCCCTCCCTGAAGGACCCTAGAATTTGTGGGAGGTTGTTAAAGACCTAAGCGCAACCCGAAACCCGAGAGGTGCGCTACTTCTGGGTGCGAGCTTGGCTCCCTTGACGATTTGACCCTAAACCCTAAACCCTAAACCCCAAACCCCAAACCCCAAACCCAAAACCCCAAACCCTAAACCCTAAACCCTAAACCCTAAACCCCTGTAGTTTCGGAAGCTTAGGGTTTCGCCCTCAAATTTCTGTACTCCGGAAAGCCCTCGCCAGAACGCCTCTGTTCTGAATCAGGGTCTGTAATACAGTCATCTGGTTCCCAGCCCCGAAATGCCCCAGATCCCTAGACCCTAGACCCTAGACCCTAAACCCTAAACCCTAAACCCTAAACCCTTTCACGCCCAGGTGAAGCCGCGCCACGTCCACGCCATGGCGCTGCTACGGAAGCTGCCGCCGCAGCCCGGCGCAAGGGTGTCTAACATAGGGGGTTTAGGGTTTAGGGTTTCGGGTTGTTTAGGGTTGTTAGTTGTTACAAATAATTTATGGTCCCAAGGTCATTATACTATAATAGCCCCCCAAAGCCCGGTTCGAATTATTTAGGCCCCTATATTAGGGGTTCAGACAGGGGGTTTGGGCTCTTCGGTTCATGGTGTAGGGCTAGAGGATTGGGGCTTTGGGGTCTAGGGAGGAGTTTCAATCAGGGCTTGGGGGAGCCCCTAAACCCTAACGCCTAAACCCGTAAACTCCAGGCCCTAAACCCTAACCCCTACCCCTAAACCCCTAGACCCTAAACCCTGGACCGTGAACCCTATCCCTAAACCCTGAACCCTGAACCCTAAACCCTAAACCCTAAGACCCGGAGTCGGTTCATCCTTCGGGAGGTACGGCTCGTGAGGGTATTCAGCGAAGTGCACGGTGCTCTTGGAGGTGTCCTTTCTTCGGGTTTAGGGTTTAGGGTTTAGGGTTTAGGGTTTAGGGTTTAGGGTTTAGGGTTTAGGGTGTCTTGGAGGTATAGTTTCTTTCGGCGGCCTCTCATGCTGGAGAAGATGAGCACAGAGAACAGTGCGCAGATTGCCCTTGCAGACTCCTCATTGTGGGCTTCCTGATCGCATGAAGGGGTCTTCTTGTAGAGTCGAGGCTGGAAGAGCTTTGATCCTTGGCACGGAGGCGAGAGTTGTACCTCGGAGCACATCGGGGCGCAGTCAGACGATGGCATAACTTTCTGAAGGGTATCGCCAGAGCCTTGTGTTCCCAGAGGCCGCGCGACATGCACGATGATCGCGTCACGCAGCAAGACTTGCGGAACAGATTTGGCTTGAAGCGGGTCAGCGTTTACATTGGCCATAGATCAATTGCGGTACGTGGGCCAACTGGCCAGACTGCGGATGACAGAGTCGAGAAGCATCTACTGTTTCCGTGGCTGCCGCGTGAATCCATGCCTCGATCATGCAAGCGGACGCCGAGCCTAAACCCGAACCCTTGAGAATCCCAAACCGTAAACTAGACCATAAGGACCCTAGGCCCCGGTAAACCCGAACCTTAGAACTCGACACTAAGCCCCGAAACCCACTCCCTAGAACTCGAAAGCGTAAGACCCTGAACCCCTAAACCCAAACCATACAGCTCGAAACCGTGAGACCCCAAGCCCCTAAGCCCAAACCCTTGAATTTGGAACCACAACACCCCAAACTCCCCCTAAACCCAAGCCCTAGACCTCGAAACCGTAAGCCCATAAACCCGATTAACCCGAGACCCCCAAACCCTAAACCCTAAACCCTGGACCCTAAGCCCTAAACTCCTAGACCCTAAGCCCTCAAATCCCTAAAACCCCTAAAACCCCCTACACCCTAAAACCCCTACACCCTAAACCCCTAAACCCCCAAACCCTAAACCTTAAACCCCAAACCCTAAACCCCGAACCCCGAAACCCTAAACCGCTAAAACCCTAAACCCCTAAACCCTACTCGAACTTCCCCCAAAAAACCCTAAACCCTAAACCCTACAAACCCCAAAAGCTCGCCCGGGAGGTCGCGTGCGTGGTCCGAGGAGTCTGCCCATGTCCTCTTTGAAGGCGAAGGTCGACGGGGTTTAGGGTTTAGGGTTTAGGGTTTAGGGTTTAGGGTTTAGGGAAAAAAATCTGAGTGAGCACACTTTACACTTTTTGGGATACTAGAATCCCCTATAGAACTGAAAGTGTACACTTTTTTGGGGCTTATGAACTCAGCAAGCAAGACGGCTCGGTGTAGGACATCCCTCAACGCTCCCCAAGGGTTTCTTCGGGGGTTTCGGGGTTCAGGGTTTTGGGTTTGGGGGTTTAGGGTTTAGAGTTTGGGCGTTTACGGTTTAGAGTTTGGGGGTTTAGGGTTTAGGGGTTGAGAGTGTATGGTGTAGGGTTTGGGGGAATGGCGTTTATGGCTAGGCCCCGCAAACCCCCCTAAACCCTGAACCCTAGACCCGGTTTAGGGTTGGTCAGCATAGTTCAGCAAGGATTCCGGTGTATGGCATATGGCCAGGGCTGGAGGCCGAAGAGTAAAACCAGAACTGTTCTGTCATGGTTCAGGGTTTAGGGTTCAGGGTTCAGGGTTAGGCGGCCGAACGCCAAAGAGATTCTGTGCCTGGTAGGGTGCAAGCTTTGCTTGGGAGGTTCACGGCCACTTTAAGCAGTGTTTCGGGCGGGTACGTACATGGTCAGAAGTATGCAAAGTCGGGTCACAGATGCTTGATCTAGTTGTCACACCACAGACAAGGTTCATGAAGGACCGTGAAGCTTACTTATGTTTTACTCTATGGTCATGAGTTGCGCGCAGACCAAACCAACGCACCCGCTCCAATTCAATAGGCTTCTTTGCAGCATACCTACTGGTAGGGCACTAGACACTCAACTTAGCTTGCATTTACGGTTTAGAGTACACCCAGGTTCAATCCTAGCCGGCTGTTGTTGTCCCAAAAAATTGACGACCAGTGTCTTACCTGCAGCTCTGCAATCTGAAGATGCTACCCCTAAACCCGAAACCCTAAACCCTAAACCCTAAACCCTAAACCCTAAACCCTAAACCCTAAACCCCAGCGCCCAAAGCCCGGCAAAGCCCGGAAGGTGCGTGGGTCGCCCACGGAGACCTGGAGGGAGTCTTGTCGCTGACTTCCGAGGCCTCCCAGACGCCTTTCCACCCAAGCAGAACCCTAAGGGTTTAGGGTTTAGGGTTTAGGGTTTAGGGTTTAGGGTTTAGGGTTTAGGGTTTAGGGTTTAGGGTTTAGGGTTTAGGGTTTAGGGTTTAGGGTTTAGGGTTTAGGGCTACCCAGACCCGGAGTTGGCCCTTATTTCCTTTTTTTTTAGGGGTTGGGGTTCCCTTATAGTCCCCTTAAAGCCCAGCAGGGTACCCTTGTTGTTCCCAGGTTACTCCTGGGTCTAGGAGAGCCGTTCTCGACTTTCCTTCGACTTGGTAGCCCAGTGGTACCCCTAGTTTCAAGGCTCCCTCATAAAAGCAACAACCCCCAAAATTTGCAACCATATTTTGCGTTGGTATATTTATTTCCCAAAGTTGGTTCGACATGGCTTTTTGCAGGCGCAGCGCAGTTCCACAGAGATGTCTTGGGCACATCCGTAGGTTTTTTTTTGTGATGGCGGGTATTTCCTGCGTGCCCACCCCCCATGAATCTCCCTCCCTCAAGGACCCTACAATGACGGTTTGGTGTTCGTTCAAACTGTAGGTTTTATTGGCCTGCGGGGGTGTGTCCCTGCCCGGTTTCAAGTAGGGCTTGGCTCATGCCAAGGCCTTTCTGATTTTGAGCTTGCTTCTGCTCCTTTTTCCTGAAGCTGTATGCGCCTTGTGCCCAAGAACCCGCGGCGCATTGTGGGGGGGGGGGGGGGAATTGCCTGGTTCGGCCTCAGATGGCGCAGATGCTGCGTGTCTGGAAGGCTTCAGGGCAGGAGCTGCTGGCCTTGGCCGTACCCCTGGAGGAGTCTTAGTTGTCGAGTAGGGAGCCTTTAAGCTTTTTTGGGAGAAGCTAATCCTAAACCCTAAAACCCTAAACCCTAAACCCTTATCCCCTTATATTCCCAAAGGTTAACCTTTCGTCCTTTCGAGGTACTGGACAACTAAGGAGTTGAGGACCGTGAGGGACCTGAAGCGGCGGCTGGCGGCCTTGTGCGGGACACCGCGATTTCGGCAGAGGCTCCTAAACCCTAAACCCTAACCCTAAACCCTATAAGCCTTAAACCCTAAAGCCCTAAAGCCCTAAACCCTAAAGCCTAAACCCCAGGCTCCTTCATGGCAAAGCGGTCCTGGAGGAGGACGAGGAGTTGAAGTCCGCGCTGGATCTGCAGCTTGTGATACTTCCTTTCTGCGCCTTGGGCCGGTTTAGGGTTTAGGGTTTAGGGTTTAGGGTTTAGGGTTTAGGGTTTAGGGTTTAGGGTTTAGGGTTTGGGTTTAGGGTTTCGGGTTTAGGGTTTAGGGCCCTTGAAAGAACGTGCAGCCTTTCATAGCCAGAGAGAGGCTCCTGAAGACAGGTACTTGGAGGTTCAGGGTACTTAATAGCCCCAATTACAAGTGTAGTTATAACCCACTTATACGTCCCTTAAGTACCCCAATGGGGTTCTAATTCGGTTCTAAGTACAGTACAGAGAGAATCGGGTTACTAAGTACCCTGAACCTCCAAGTACAGCACCTAACCCCTAACCCCTAAACCCTAAACCCTAAACCCACTTTGTCAGTTTTTTTTTTGCGTCCAGCCACGGAGGCAGTACTTCAGAGCAGCAAGCCGATGACCTCGTGCTGGCTGCCCATGCTGGGCAGGTAGGGTTTAGGGTTTAGGGTTTAGGGTTTAGGGTTTAGGGTTTAGGGTTTAGGGTTTAGGGTTTAGGGTTTAGGGTTTAGGGTTTAGGGTTTAGGTTTAGGGTTTAGGGTTTAGGGTTTAGGGTTTAGGGTTTAGGGTTTAGGGTTTAGGGTTTAGGGTTTAGGGTTTAGGGTTTAGGGTTTAGGGTTTAGGGTTTAGGGTTTAGGGTTTAGGGCGGGCAGGTGGAGGACGTCGAGGCCTTCCTGCAACGCCCTCAGGATCCGAACCTTTACCAGCGAGATGAAGATGGCAACTGAGCAGCGCAGGGCAAGCTTTTATTTAGGCGGTTTAGGGTTTAGGGTTTAGGGTTTAGGGGTCCTACAAGTTGAAAGTTTCTGGGCCAGGGTACCGGACGCCTCTGAGGCTACGAGATTGGGAGCCCTCTGCACAGCGCGGCGGAGCAAGGCCACGCGGACGTCGTGCGCCTGCTGTTGGAGGCCAGGGCTCAGGGTTTAGGGCTTAGGGCTTAGGGTTTAGGGTTTAGGGTTTAGGGTTTAGGGTCTAGGGTCTAGGGTCTAGGGTCTAGGGTTTAGGGTTTAGGGTTTTTGGGGTTTAGGTTTTAGGGTTTAATGCCGCAGGCCAAGGCCGCCCTGGACCTGACGGATGGCTGGGGGGGTCGGGACACGATGCCCCTCGGGCCCTTCGCGTACCTCCCAGGCCACGTCGCCCTCAAGATGATGGAGGGCTGGGGGGACGCCAGGCCGTCAAGTGGCATCTTTGTTTTTTTTGTGAAATTCACCCTCAACCCGAAACCCTAAACCCTAAACCCTACACCCTACAAACCGTAAAACGAACCGAAGCCCGGGTCCCTAACCCCTAAACCCTGAACCTAGGATGGAGACACCCCCCTGACCCTGGCCTCGAGGCGGGGCCATGACGCTAGGCTTTGAAGTACGATGGGGGGTTTCCGAACATAAGGGACCCCGAATGTGGACCCCAAATAGTAGGATTCCCTTTCTGATAAGGACCCTACCCTACGTAGTAAGGTACCCTAATCTCGGAAACCCCCTTTTGTGACAAGTGTAGGGTCTAGGGTGTTAGGGGGGCGGGGGGGCTCTCCGAAACCGCACTAGGGGCTACCGATAGCAAGGATAAGTAGTATTTAGGGTTTAGGGTGTAGGGTTTAGGGTTCAGGGTTTAGGTTATTGTTTTTATTGTTTATTTTTTTTTTTTTTTTTGGGGGGGGGGGGGGCCTGTGTTGGGTAATGCCTCATATTCCTTGGTTTTTGCATATCCCCTTCCGGGTGCCTCAAGCGTCACAACCCTAAGCCTTAGATCCTAAACCCTGAACGCTTGCCTAGTAGCCTTACTAAACCGTAAGCCCTAAACCCTAAACCTTGAACCCTAAACCTTGAACCCTAAAACCTAAAACCTAAACCCTAAACCCTAAACCCTGCAAACCTTGAGAAACCCTAGGAGGAGGTCGTGAGTTTGCTGCTGGAAGCCCGAGCAGACCCCAACGCGCCCTGCCTTGGTGACAACGAATCCGCACTCCAGAAGGCTTCTCAAGAGGGTTTAGGGTTCAGGATTTAGGGTTGAAGGTTTAGGGTTTAGGGTTCAGGGTTTAGGGTTTAGGGTTCTTAGGGTTTAGGGTTTAGGGTTTCGGGACTTGCTGGCTAGCCCCTTGTGAAATTTTATGTATTTCCCCAAATTGGGCCTAATAGTCGTTTGTCACAGGCAGATGTTCAGTCTGCTCCAGTGTCACATACACCCAGAGTGCACTTCGGACTGAAACGGCAAACAAGGCTTTGGCTTGTTGGCAATTCTTACAATGGCGTTGCGATCACCTTCTCCTCCTCTTTCTGCCATAATCTCTCGGCTTTCTTCTCCCCTGCACAAGGAGCACATAAAGTCCTAAGACCTAGAACTCTGAATCCGAAATCCCCGAAATCCACAAACACCCTAAAACGTTGATGCGCCCTCAAGCCCAAAAATCCCACAAGCTCTGCCAAGGCCTAGACCAAACCCTCAAACCCTTAAGCCCTCAAGCCCTCAAGCCCTCAAGCCCTCAAGCCCTCAAGCCCTACACCCTAAACCCTAAACCCTTAACCCTTAACCCTTAAACCCTTAACCCTTGGCCCTTGTCAGGCCTGCACTCATGGGCATCTCGAGGTTGCGCGTCTGCTCTTGCATGCAGGAGCTGATCCGAATCTTGGAGACGATGGAGAACTCTTTCGGGCTTAGGGTTTAGGGTTTGTTTGGGGTTTAGGGTTGGGGTTTAGGGTTTAGGGTTTTTAGGGAGAACCCTGTCGGGTTTGGGCTTTAGGGTTTGGGGTTAACCCGCTAGGGTTAGGCTTTAGGGTCTGGAGTTTAGGGTTTAGGGGGGACACGGGGGGTTTCGGGCTTCTGACGAGGTGCATCAGGTCTTTTGGGGCCTTTCATAGCACCTTGGGACATGCTACCGTATCTCTGGGGTCATCGGGGTTTCGGGTTTTGGTCGGGCCTTGGCCTTTCTGATGTTTCCCCCTTTTTTGCGGGGGGGGGGGGGGGTTGAGAGGACCACCCTATGAGCCCGAAACCCCGAACCCCAAACCCCAAACCCCAAACCCTAAACCCTAAACCCTAAACCCTAAACCCTAAACCCTAAACCCTAAACCCTAAACCCTAAACCCTAAACCCTAAACCCTGATCAATCGAGGCATGCTGCAGATGACCAGGGCGAGACGGCCCTCGGCGCAGCTTCCGCGAGTGAGCAGCCCGAGGTCGCCGAATTCCTGAAGCAGCTCTACCTCCCCTTAGTGGTTGTTTCTGTTTTTTTTGAAAACCCAAGGGAATGGTAAGAATAGAATTTTGTATTCTGATTGTATAGAACTTACCTCCCCTTAGTGATTGTTTCTGTTTTTTGTTTGAAAACCCAGAAGGGAATGGTAAGAATACTATTTTGTATTTTGATTCTATAAAACTTAAGGGAGTATGAACCATGTTTTTTTATTAAGGTTCCAAGGGGAGTCTAGGCAGTGGTGCGACAGTGATGCCGTCGCTGCGAAGCGCCAGAAGCGAGAATAGCCCATGATGGCCACCTCTCGCATTGGCAGGCTGCACATTTGAGCGCCATATGTTGGTGGTAGGATGGAGAACTTCCGTACCTTGGACATGGCATATGCTCCGGAGTCCTCGAGGGGCTGGTCACTCTCAAATTGTGGGCAGATCTGCACGTGGAGCCCTACTTTCCATGTTCTTCTTCGAGCTGGGGCAGCTTGATTATTCGCACCAGGTCATCGAGAAATCAAGGAGGGGTCTGGTCGTCAGGTCGGCGCTG
Organism: Symbiodinium natans; assembly: GCA_905221605.1. NCBI lineage: Eukaryota > Dinophyceae > Suessiales > Symbiodiniaceae > Symbiodinium > Symbiodinium natans. The sequence goes on along the minus strand of CAJNDS010001336.1, from coordinate 318,923 downwards.
CTCCTGTCTACCTGTGGAGCTGTTGCTGCCGAGCCGGAAATGGGCTTTACCATGACTGCGCCTTGCTGCGTGCCAATGTTGTACAGGCGTACTTGGAGGTTCATGGTGCTTACTAACCAGTTATAGCTGTACTTACAGCTGTACTTATAACCCTATTAGGGCACTTAGGGGCCTATAAGTGGGTTATAAGTACAGTTATGATTGGTTAATAGGTACCATGAACCTCCAAGTATGCGCAGCAAACTGCCGAGATGACCGAGACGCTCAATGTTCTGCAAAGCCTGAGCACTGACACAGCTGCCATTTGGGCTCGCTTGGAAAGCGCTTGCGCCGAGTGACTGCGCCGTGTGCCAGTGAAGGGTTTAGGGTTTAGGGTTTGGGGTTTGGGGTTTAGGGTTTAGGGTCTGCAGGTGTGGCCCAAGTTGTCGTGGCTGAAGTGTGATTCACGAACTGTGGCGACACTGTGGTGCTTGCTGCTTGCGTTTTTACGGGTGCACGGAAGCGCTTCTGTTTGCGGCTGCGCAGCACCAGGCGGCTGACTTGCAAGGAATGCAGAAGTCAGAAGTTGGCATTGCCCACTAAGTGCAAGAGAACCCAGCTAGATGAGGCTGCCTACATTTCGACGCTGCGCGGGTTCGCCAACTCCTCGCCTTCTCCTTGTGAAGTCGAACTGGGGGTTTGCACAGACGATTGTCACCTCCCGGAAAAGACTCGATCTGCAAGTTCTTCTTTCTTGGAGGGGTTGGGGTTTAAGCGTTCAGGATTTGGGGCTGAGGGTTTTGGATTTGCCGCTCCCACTCAAATACATTTTCAAATAGGTGTCGGGTGTGAGCTTCGGATTTAGGGCTCAAGACGAAGGGATTCCCACCATCAACGAAGACCGACCTACCAGATTCCATGACCATGGAGGGGTGTTAAAAGCTTAAAAGCTACGCCATAAGCCCTAAACCCTAAACCCTAAACACCCTGAGCCATAAACCCTACAATGCCGGGAACACGATGGTTCCCTGGTATTCCTGGGTTTGCTGCGGAACCTGGCCGCAGGGTCGATTTCATGTCGTACTTAGTAGTTGAACTGGAGACTTGCTGGGCTTCCTGAAAGGTCTAGGTGTTTAGGGCTTAGGGCTTAGGGCTTAGGGTTCATGGTTTGGGGTTTTGGGTTTAGGGTTTACGTAAGGGTTCTTGTTGCCCCGATGAATCTTGAAGAAGCATCGAAGATGTCGCATCTGCAGGAAGCCTCGCTGTCTGGAGAGGCGCAGCCATTATGGGGTTCTTAAGGGGGTTAAGGGGGGGCGGGGGTATGTAACCGTAAGGCTCCCTAAGGTTTTCTAGGTACCTACCCCCTTTGAACACCCCTCCCTTAAGAACCTTATAAAGACAAGATGTCGCGGCTCCCCTAACCTAACCTCCTCTAAAGGGGGTTTATAGGGCTTCTAGGTTACTACCTTTCATTCATTGGGGGGTAGGGTCGTTTCATGGGCCCTTAGTATGGCCCTTAATCTGCTTGAAAGGATTCTGATGTCAATGTATGGGCCCTTAATCTGTGGAGGGTATATAAGGGTATATAAGGGGTATATAAGCAGTACCCTTTAAAGGCTGCAATCTCAAGAAAAGGCTCAGGCCCAGAGGCGTTTTTTATGACTTGGTAGCCCAAGCGGTTTCCTTTTCCGCTTTTTGATCAAGGTTCCCTCCCCAAAAAGGGCACCCTAGTCATAATGTGGGTGTTGGGCTACGACATGATAAGAGCGCTAGGATGTAACTAGGAGCCAGAGTAGGCCCTCTCACCTTTTGTGGGATTGAGGCCCCCTTAATAAGGCCCCTTGAAGCGCCAAGAAGGGGTACCCTTGCTACTCCTCCTTGGTTTAGGGTTTAGGGTTTAGGGTTTAGGGTTTAGGGTTTAGGGTTTAGGGTTTAGGGTTTAGGGTTTAGGGTTTAGGGTTTAGGGTTTAGGGCAAGGTGAAGGTAAGGAAGCGATACCATAACCCAGCCTAAGGTTCCCAGAGAAACAGATTCCGCAATCCTGAGCCACCCTCAGACTAAGGGCTTTAGGGTCTAGGGCCGGTTTAAGGTTGAAGGCTTTAGGGTTTTAGGGTTTAGGGTTTAGGGTTTAGGGTTGTTTATTTAAGGTCTAGGCTTTTGGGTTTGGGGCTGATGCAATGGGTTCATGCCTCGGGAGTGGCAGGGTGGGGGGGTTTAGGGTTGAGGGTTTAGGGGGGGGGGGGGGGGGGAGTTGGGGTTGAGGGGTGATCTAGAGTGTAGGCTTGAGGCTTGCTACTGCTTCAAGAAATATGGGGGGTTTGCGAACATGAGGGACCCCCTTAAAAGCACCCCTCAAAATAGTAGGATTCCCTGATAATAAAGACCCCAGTAAGGTACCGATAATATCGGTAAGCCCCCAAACCCTGAACCCTAAACCCTAAACCCTAAACCCTAAACCCTAAACCCTAAACCCTAAACCCTAAACCCTAAACCCTAAACCCTAAACCCTAAACCCTAAACCCTAACCCCGCTCCGCAGGGCGTCACGCTCTTCGCCTGGGCGGGATACGCGCAGTGGAGTCGAACGCAGCTCCTGGGCGAGGTGGGTCTGGGGGTTCGGGGGTTAGGGTTTAGGGTTTAGGGTTTAGGGTTTAGGGTTTAGGGTTTAGGGTTTAGGGTTTAGGGTTTAGGGTTTAGGGTTTAGGGTTTAGGGTTCAGTTCTAACCCTAAACCCTAAACTCCCTAAACCCTCAAGCCCTAAGCCCTGAACTCCCCAAGCCCCACCCCCCCCCCCGTTAACAAAAGGAAAAAAACAACCTGGTGTTTTAGGGCTGAGGGTTCCGAAGCTTGGCCTAAACCCTAAACCCTAAACCCTAAACCCTAAACCCTAAACCCTAAACCCTAAACCCTAAACCCTAAACCCTAAACCCTAAACCCTAAACCCTAAACCCTAACCCTAAACCCTAAACCCTAAACCCTAAACCCTCGTGTTCTGTGTGCGTGCAACTTTCGGGCCTCAACTTGGGCGAGGTGTCAAGCCTCGGCGTCGTTTTGTTGTACCCTAAAAAGGCTTTTGTTTTTTTTGGGGGGGGATTTGAGAGTTGCCCTAAACCCTAAACTCCTACACTAGGATCCCTACTTGGAGCTTCACAGCACTTGACCCAACCATAGCTTAGCAGGCAAGAAACAGGTTCAGCGCGATTTCTGCAAAGACCCCAAACCCTAAACCCTGGACCCTAAACCCCTGAGCCCTAGACTCCTAAACCCTTAACCCCAAACCCCAAAGCCAGCACCTATCAAACCTTAAACCCCCTAAACCCTGAAGCAGTTCAGGGTCCTGGTGGCTGTGCATGAGGTCTAGGACTACTTGGAGGTTCATGGTACTTATTAACCAATTATAACTGTACTTTTCACCCACTTATAAGCCCCTTAAGTGCCCTAATGTGGTTATAGGCAAGTTCTAGTACAGTTACAATCGGTTAATAAGTACCATGAACCTCCAAATAGGGTTTAGGGGCACCCAGAAGTGCAACAAGGCCCGTTGGGTCTCGTGTTCTAATTCTCTGACAGCATGGTACGAGTCTCCTACAATTGGGGAAGCCCTAAACCCGAAACCCTAAACCCAAAGCCCTAAACCCTTTGTGGGTCAGATGGCCCGCGGCAGCTGGGGCTGGTTGCAAGGAGGCGTGGAGGACGTGGCAGATGCGGCCGGGGGGCTCTGGCTCGCTTCATCGGGCTTCATCGGGTTGTTCTAGGGCTTTTTAGAAGGCTTTAGAGGGCCTCATATGGCTTTATGGGGTTTCTAGGGATTTATAGGGTTTCTAGGGCTACATCAGGGTTTTAAGGGCTTCCAGGGTTTTAAGGGTTTCCAGGGCTTTATGGTGTCTAGGGCCTCAGAAGGTTTTGTATCTAAGGGTTCTGATGTATAGGGTATAGAAGGGGTATAAATATTGTAGGCCCTCAGAATGGATATTTAGGTTTATTATAGGGTTCACGGGCCTTAGAGGGTTTATAGGGTTTACAGGTTTTTTTGGATTTATAGGGCTTTATAGGGTTAATAAAGGGCATTATAGGGCTTCATACTACGATTGGCTTCAACCCCCCAAAACGTGAATTCTTCTCAGGGTAATATCATTGCCGGCATCACGTTTGTGAACGGCCAAAAAGATCAAGCACTTCGCTCACTCCGTGACAGTCATGGCCCAACACCTTGCGGAGGTACTACAACAAGCTGCTCTTCATGGGACAAGTTTCTTCATGGACGAGTTCATGTCTCAGATGGACACGACTCACCCTAAACCCTAAACCCTAAACCCTAAACCCTAAACCCCAATCAGCAATTCCACATCGTGTCCGGGATGGGCCAGGGCATGCTGCACCTGACCTCGGGGGGCCCAATGCAGCTGAACTCTGAAATCAGGAAGAAATCTTCCGACCGTCGGCTGGAGTGACATGAAGCAGGGTATATATTGCTGTTATTGGTGAGTGTATATAGGGTTCCTTTTTTAATATTGGTGGGTGTATATACTTGGTGGCCTTTTGAGGATACAAGAAAATTAAGCCCTACTTCACATGATTTCAATGTACCCTCCTTTCCCAAAGATCAAAGCAGGCCTCGACCCGATAAACCCTGCAAGCACTGTAAGCTGTGAACCCTGATCCTTAAACTCCATGAGCCAGAAAGCCCTACAAACCCGAAAACAAGCCCTAAACCCTAAACCCGGAAGTCCCAAACCCTCATTCCTTCCTAGACCAGTTTACTCAACTTGGGATGCTCCCCCTTATACGAACAGTGCTTAATAGTACCCCCTATCAGAATTTCGATAAAGGAGCTGTTCGTATGAGGGGGAACATCCCTGATCCCTACACCAGACGCGAAACCTCAAACCCTGCAAGCCCGAACAAACCCCCATGAACCTCCTAAACCCTGACAACCCAAGACCCTTTTCCCACTCTATAGACCCCATACATCCTATAAACCGTAAGCGTAAACCCTACAAACCCTATCAAGCCGAAAACCCTGGAAACCTATAAGCCCGCTGAACCCTAAATCCTATAAGCCGCAAGCCCCATGAACCTCCTTAAACCCTGAACACCCTCAGCCCTACAAACAGATTCGAATTGCGCAGCCCTAAACCCGAAACCGTAAACCCTAAACCCTGAAACCTCTTAGTAACCCTGCAAGCCCCACCCGAAACCCTAAGCCCTAAACCCTGTAACCCTGTAACCCTTACAGGCCCCATCCAAGAGTGCTCTGAAGCCCAGATGCAAGCCCAACTCGGCGGCCCACCGCTGTGGGCATCCCTGCGCGCCTGGGGGCCCAGCTGGGCAGGTACGAAGTCTTAGGATGATAAGGTTTAGGGTGTAGGGTGTAGGGTTTAGGGTTCCGGGTTTCGAGTTTAGGGTTTAGGGTTTAGGGTTTCGGGTTTAGGGAAACCCGAAGCAGTTGAACGCCACGAGGTCCCCTGAAGTCCCAATCTTTGGGCTTATGTGGGTTGAGGCTTTAAAGGGCTTTGTGGATTTTTGGGACGTGTAGGGTGTATATTTACATAGAGTTTACAGGGTTTATGTAGAGCTTGTGGGTTGGTGGGGATTATATCGGGTTTATTGGAAGTCCCAAAAACTCCGTCATGTTGAGGCGTATGTGGGGTTTGTGTTGGGCTTTACAGGGGGGTTGTAGGGTCAATAGGAGAGGTTTTCTGGGGTGTATAGGGCTAATGGGGCGGGTTTTTGGGTATAAAGGTCTTCAGGGTCTATAGGGTTCGGGCCCACCTTAGGGGATAGGGCACCCTAGTTTCTCCTTGGCTACTGGGGAACGCAAGCGCAGAACCTGCAAAGTCCTTTCCTAAACCCCAAACCCTAAACCCAACACCCTACACCCTACACCCTAGTTCCTCAACCCTAAACCCTAAACTCTAAACCCTCTAGACCCTAAACCCTACCCTGGACGATCATCTTCATCTTTTCCTCCATCGCCCAAGGAGTCGCGGCGCCTGCACTGGGCACCCGCGAATGCGGGGGGACCCAGAGAGAGAGAGAGAGAGGTGTATACATGTGTATACAGAAAAAAGTCTGTGCACACAAATATATATATATATACACAGGGACATATAATTTATACATATACATACATATATTATATATGTATATATATATATATGTGCCATTTTCTTCATGTATCCATATTATTACATACGAACTATTTAGAGATTCGCTACTTATTTGTATTTACGTTGGACCAGCGGGCTTAGGGAAGACCTACCGGTAGGAGGCAGAGGGCTTCAGCTGAAGGCCCCCGAAGGCGGAACTCACCCCAAAAAGCTCTCAGCTCAGGGTTTACGGTATGAAGGGTTTGGGGTTTAGGGTTTAGGGTTTAGGGTTTAGGGTTTAGGGTTTAGGGTTTAGGGCCTCTTTGGGTTGAGCAGGAGCTATCCAGAGACTTCGAGAAGCGCTTTCCCCGCGGCGGCTCGGCGTCTTTAGAAGGGGCTTTCGGCCCGCATATGTGCACCTGCCCTAGGTCATCCCAGAAAGGCCAGAATTGTAAGTAAGGTATTATATGTACATAAGTGTAGTGAAAACCACTGATTAGCCCCTTAAGTGCCCTAATGGGGTTCTAGTTGGGCTCTAAGTACGGTTATAATTGGGTGCTCCCGAATGTGAAACCCACCTGCACAGCTCCCCTGCACCACGTATTCCAACCCCAATCCTAATGTGTTGGGAATGGTTAACATTGGCTGTAGACTTTGGGCTGTTTGTTTGTCTGCCCCGGCTTAGGGTTTAGGATTAGGGTTTCGGGTTTAGGGTTCAGGGGTTTAGGGGTTTAGGGGTTTAGGGTTTAGGGTTTAGGATTAATTAGGGTTTAGGGTGTATGGCGTAGGTTTTTGGATTTAGGGTTTGGGGCTTGGGCTGGATGGCGAAGTACGGCTTCGGACTTAGGTCTTGTGCTCAGGGTAAGACCCCCCAACCCACCTCAACGCCTGAAGCGGGGCGATTGAGAACTTTAGAGGGCTCCAAGGGTTCTTTCGAAAGTTTAAGGGTTTAGGGTTCAGGGTTTAGGGTTTAGGGTTCAGGGGCTTGCCAATGTCTGTCTGTTCGCTTGCGCAGCCTGCTTGGACTCACTCCGGCTTTGGGCTCTCGCGGTCGTTTTGGTACACTTTTTTTCATTGGAGGTCCCTGAAGTATCCCGCGCAAGTTACAAGTGAAAGTTTGTGATGAATGCTTCTACGTTTACTTTGCATCAAGCGCATCCAAGAATCGGCAGCAGCCTGCCATGAATGGCAGCGGCGCTGCTTGCAGGTGCAAAGGCACGTGTCGCGCAGTTGAGCCCAAAGAGTGAGGCGGACACTGAGCAGAGAATTTTGAGGCGGTCGAAGCCTCCATGCCTGAAGCTGCCTTAGGGTTTAGGGTTTAGGGTTTGGGGTTTGGGGTTTAGGGTTTAGGGTTTTGGGTTTTGGGTTTAGAGTACTTTGATTCCAGCGGAATGGAATGTGGATGTCGTGCCTCATCACCCTCTCAAAGCTCAAGGCGGCGTTGCAGTAGGTCCCGAAAGCGTGTATCCCGGATGTTCTGCGTCGTGTCGGCTACACCGCCCAGCCCACGGCCATCGTTCTGGTCCAGAACCCGGATGAACTAGGGCTTCGGTCCTATCCACGCAACTGGGCGAGCTGCTCGTTGAGAATCTCTTCTCCCGGGGGACCCTGAACCCTGAACCCTGAAACCCTAAACCTTAGGCTTTGGCTGGTCCTTTGTGAGTCTCTGACAAGCCTCACAGGCTGAAGCAAGTTCCGGGCTTCGGGGTTTCCGTTTCAAAAGCTTCTTCGGGCCTTGGGGCTGTAGAAGCCCTAGTTCCTAAATCCCAAACCCCTAAGGTTGTTAGGCCCTTGGGGTTCGTGTTTGTTATTCCAAAACGAACGAGTCGAAAGATAGACCTTTGTGAGCTGGCTTGTGTAATCCAATGCTTAAGTCTCGTGATAAATGTGGAACCTTCTTGTAAAAATGCTTATAAACCATGTTTGAAAACAGATCCTGAACATTAAAGAAGAAGGGCTCTTTACACCGCAATCAAACCCCCCCCCCCCCCCCCCGAAACCGGAAACCCTAAGCCCCAAACTCCAAAACCCGAAAACCCTAAGCAATGAAGCCCAAAACCCCACAAGCCTAAAAGCCCTAAACCCAAAACCCTAGCATCTTTAACCTTCGCCTAGAGCCCTGTGAGGCCTTTGCGTGCTTCTTAGGTAGTTGCACGGGCCCTTAAAAGGGTACCCCTTATATACCCTGCACAAGGGCCCATACATCAGAACTCTTTAACGGAAATATTCAGGGCCCACAGAACTACCCTTAGACTAAACCCTAAACCCGAAACCCTAAACCCTAAACCCTAAACCTCACTAAGGGGCCCATGTATCTACCCTTAGAGTGCCGGATGTTCAGGCCCAGCGCCGGCGGACAACGATCCGCAGGTGGGGTCACCTTTGGGGGGTGTTTTGGGCTTAGGGTTTAGGGTTACCCAAACCCATTGCTTTTAGGGTTTAGGGTTTAGGGTTTAGGGTTTAGGGTTTAGGGTTTCAGGGTTTAGGGTTTCGAGTTCAGGGTTTAGGGGTTAGCGCTTAGAGTTTAGTGTTTAGGGTTTGGGGGTTTAGGAGCGTTAGGAGTTTTAGGGGTTTAGGGGATTAGGGTTTTGGGGCTTGGGGCATTGTTGGGGGTTTAGGGTTGTCGTGGGCAATTCGGATATGTAGGGCAACGCCTTAGGGGAGCTTTGGAGGAATTTCGAGAACTTAGGGCGTTGAAGGTTTTTTTGGGGATGCTTTTAACCTCAAGCCCTTTAAGTTACCCGAAACATATGGAGTCCGCGTCATATCAGGGTCCCCCAGAAGGTGTGAGGGTCTTTGCGGTGGGTTCCACGCTTTTCAGAGTTTGGGGTCTGCACAGGGGTTTTATAGGGAAGAAGATGCCTCCTCATCAGAAATATCATACGCAGGGGTTATATAGGGGAACAGATTCCTCCTTATCAATCATATATTTCCTTTAAAAACAAGATTCGACAGATGCGAGGATCGCGAGCCCCGACCCCCGAGATCCTGCTAACTGCCAGCATGGTACGTTGCACGGGATCCTTCTGCAAAGAGGGCACGTGACAGAGGGCACCCGACCTTTAATAAAAACGACCTACGAAAAACACTCTCAACCCAAAGCCCTGAATATCCCTAAATCCTACTACGCCCGAAAAACTCAGCCCTAAAAACCCGCAAGCCTTAAGTAGGGGCCTAGCCTACGCACCAACTTAACCTCAAACCCTAAGCCCGAAACCCTAAACCCTCAACCCTCAACCCTCAACCCTAAACCCTAAACCAAGAAAAGCCCTGCAGCCCATGCTGTCAGGCCCAGGCGCTCTCCCTCCTCGTGAACCAGTTCGAGAGTTTGAGGACCTCCAGTTACTTTTTGGGGTTTAGGGTTTCGGGTTTAGAGTGTAGACTCTTGGGTGTTTTTGTGTTTCTTATTGGGTTTAAGAGGGTGGTATGCAGGAATATATAACTACTATTTGCTGAAGAATCCTTCCCACTAAGGAACACAAAAAGTCAGAATCATAATCTCTATATTCCCTTCATCAGGAAGAATATTCTTGGGGGGGGGTTCTCAAGTTGGAATAATTACTAATAGGCTGACGGCACTGAAGACGATCAGAAGTCAAATTCCAACTGCACGTGCTTTCAGCTGCTCTTTCAAAGCTCAGCCCCTCAGAGGTCTAAAGCTTCAGGCCTCGCTTGATCCTTGACCACCCCCTTTATCAGGGGTAAGGCTTAGGGCTCAGGGCTTTCTTTAAGGGATTGGAGGTTTAGTATAGGTTTGAGGGCTTCGGGGTTGGGGGCGTTTTTGACCAAAGCCTTGGTTTGGTTTTGGTACAGACCATCGGGCTTACAGCGGAAGGCCACGCTGGGCACGGCGGCCATGGCTGCTCCAACTAGTTGAAATCGGAAATCGGAAGTAACCCTCAACCCCAAACCCTAAACCCTAAACATCGGAACTCGGAAGTTCGGGGTCCTGTGGAAAGGTAATGCGGGTTTGGGGCTCATGGGTTAGGGCTTAGGGCCTTGGGCCTTGGAGAGCCCCCCAAGTCCCAAACTCTTCAACCTTGGCATGTTCCCCCTTGAACTAGAAGCCCTTGATATAGGGATTCTACCCCCCCAAAAAAAAAATCCCGATAGAAAGGGCTGCTAGTAGAAGGGGGAACATCCCAACTTAGAGCTTAAAAGCCCCTCAACATTTCCATCCACGAAGGCATCCGTCCTTACTGGCTCTTCGTAGGGAACTAGAGTAGTTGCACTTAGGGTTTCGGGTTTAGCGTTTAGGGTTTAGCACACCATTAACCCGGTAAAAGATATCATAAGAGGATAGCGGGTACCTAACTAAAGACTAGCCCGCAAGCTACTTCACCCCCCTAAGAAGGCAGAACTCGGGGCCTCAAACCCTAGCCCTAAACCCTCATTTTCGGAAAATCAAGTTCAGAAACCAGAACGCAGGAAAAGAACGCCCCAAAACCTAACCCTAAACCCTCATTTTTGGGCAACTTAAGTTCAAAAACAAGAGCACAGGAGCAAAACCATTTTTGGGCAACTTAAGTTCAAAAACAAGAGCACAGGAGCAAAAAAAAAAAAAAAAGCGGCAGCTGAAGGAGGGACGCCGCTGCCTCCAGCGATGCGGAGGCGACCTTCCCGGCGTGTCTTTGGCCTATTTTTTTTTTTGGGGGGGGGGGGGGCTCAAGGGGCTGAAGGAGGGACCCTTCTAAGGGACCTTAGGGTCTATTTAAGGGGGCTATTTCGGGGCTATTTAAGGGCTGTTTAAGGGTTGTTTAGGGGCCATTAGAAGGTATACATAGGGCTTATAGGGGAAGGAGACTCAGGGTCCCTTGTAGGGGTCCCTCCCTATACCCCATTAAGGTGGGCCTAGAGCCCTCTCGGTCCGAAGCACGAAACACGGGATTTTTGGGGGACCTCGCCCTCTCCCCTTCTCGTTCTAGGGCTCTCGCTTGGTTGTTGTCGTATATCATTGTCATTATTCTATATCCCCCTTGGGAGTTTTTTTTGACTTTTTTGTATACAACCCAAGAGTATATTGAAAACACATATTGTTATTAAGGTTCTAAGGGGAGTATAGTATTATCACTGTTCCCATCTTTGCCGCTCTTACTTGTTTCTTGTCTTTACCACTATCATCATCATGTCCGTCATCTTTGGCTTTCGGCTTGTCATTGTCTTTATGAAACCCTAAACCCGAAACCCTAAACCCTAAACCCTAAGGGGAGGCAGGCATTCGAGCATCCAACTGCGTCACAGCTGAGCAAAAGGAAACCTGAACGTTCAAGGCGAAACCAACTTCAGGCGACACCCGAAACCCTAAACCCTAAACCCTACACCCTAAACCCTGAAACCCTGAAACCCCAGCCCCCTACACCCCCCAACCTTAAACCCCCAAACCCTAATGCTTCTGTGTGGGGAGGGGAGAGCTCGGAGAGTTGGCCTAAACCCCACAAGCCCTGCTAACCCCGCTAACACCAGGCAACTTCAGAGTTGGGGTTTAGGGTTTAGGGTCTGGGGTCTAGGGTTTAGCGTTCAGGGTTCAGGGTTCCGGGTTCAGGGTTCAGGGTTTCGGGTTTAGGGTTCAGCCCAGTGATACCACTCTTTTCCAATTTGTTGGTTCAAGGTTCCCTTGGGTACCCCCCCCCCCCCAAGCCTACTCTACGGTCCCTAAACCCTAGACCCTAAACCCTAAACCCTAAACCCCTAAACCCTAAACCCTAAACCCTAAAACCTAAACCCTAACCCTAAACCCTAAACCTTAAGTCTTAAACCTTAAACCCTAAACCCTAAAACCTTGAACCCTAAACCCTAACCCTAAAACCAACCCCCAACCACACCACAGGGGGGGGGGGGGGATCATCTTAGTACCCCATCCGCGGGGAAAACCCTAAACCCTAAACCCTAAACCCTAAACCCTAAACCCTAAACCCTAAACCCTAAACCCTAAACCCTAAAACCCTAAACCGTAAACCCTAAACCCTAAACCCTAAAACCCTAAAAACCCTAAACCCTAAAACCCTAAAACCCTAAACCCAACCCCCAACCACACCACAGGGGGGGGGGGGTACCATTGGGGGGGGGGGGGGGGGGGGGGGGGGGGGGGGGGGGGGGCCCGCCGGGGCTGAATCATATATATATATATATATATGGTCGCCCCCCCCCCCAAGATCCACCCCCAAGGCTGTTCAGAATCTCCTCACTCCATATATGTACTCTTTCTTATACATGCAGATGCAGAAAACGCTGCAAATACCGAGGGTTTTCCTGTTAAAACGATTGTTTCATACTTCTTTCTTACAGCGATGTGTGCATGCAGATGCCAGAAATGGACTACCAGGATCTGGTGGTTCGTTTCTGGTGTTACCGACTTCGTTCTGTGTCTGCGAAATGCGAATATGGCTTGCCTGAAACCCAAGCAATGGAAACATGACTTTCGCCTGTCCATACCGCAGAAGTGCTGTACTGTCCCTATTTTTTGGCTTGCCTGGCAAGCAAAAAATAGGGACAGTACAGCACTTTCGCCTCTCCAGACTGCAGAAGTGCTGTACTGTCCCTATTTTTTGCTTGCCTGGGGACGAGAAAATAGGGACAGTACAGCACTTTCGCCTCTCCAGACTGCAGAAGTGCCGTACTGTCCCTATTTTTTTGCTTGCAGGTACCAATAAAGTGCTGTACTGTCCCTAAAAAACCTAAAAAACCAATCTTTCCAGCACTACCAGCCCTGGAGCCCCCGATAGTTCCCAAAAGATTGGTTTTTTAGGTTTTTTAGGGACAGTACGGCACTTTATTGGTACCTGCAAGCAAAAAATAGGGACAGTACAGCACTTTCGCCTTTTGAGACTGCAGAAGTGCTGTACTGTCCCTATTTTTTGCTTGCCTGGAGACGAGAAAATAGGGACAGTACAGCACTTCGCCTCTCCAGACTGCAGAAGTGCCGTACTGTCCCTATTTTTTGCTTGCAGGTGCCAATAAAGTGCTGTACTGTCCCTAAAAAACCTAAAAAACCAATCTTTCCAGCACTACCAGCCCTGGAGCCCCCGGTAGTTCCCAAAAGATTGGTTTTTTAGGTTTTTTAGGGACAGTACGGCACTTTATTGGTACCTGCAAGCAAAAAATAGGGACAGTACAGCACTTTCGCTTCTTCAGATTGCAGAAGTGCTGTACTGTCCCTATTTTTTGCTTGCCTGGGGACGAGAAAATAGGGACAGTACAGCACTTTCGCCTCTCCAGACTGCAGAAGTGCCGTACTGTCCCTATTTTTTGCTTGCAGGTACCAATAAAGTGCTGTACTGTCCCTAAAAAACCTAAAAAACCAATCTTTCCAGCACTACCAGCCCTGGAGCCCCCGGTAGTTCCCAAAAGATTGGTTTTTTAGGTTTTTTAGGGACAGTACGGCACTTTATTGGTACCTGCAAGCAAAAAATAGGGACAGTACAGCACTTTCGCCTCTTGAGACTGCAGAAGTGCTGTACTGTCCCTATTTTTTGCTTGCAGGTACCAATAATGTGCTGTACTGTCCCCAAAAACCAATTTTTTCCAGAACTATATATCTCCTCGAGGTCTTGCAGTATCTTAAGCAATCAACCATAAAAATTATAACTTCGCGAACATATCTCAACCCATCATCCCCCCGTAAGCAAAACCTGACCTCTAATTATATTAAACACTGTAGCTATCATATCTTAAGCCATCACACCCCAATAAGCAAAACAGAACACTATCCTAAAAACTATACCATAGCTAAGATATCTCAGGCAATCATCTCCCGATAAGCAACACCTGAATTCTATCCAATGTCGGTTGGTTTGTTTATATCTTGAGAATTCCAGGATGTAGTGAAAGGACATTTGCTCACAGTATTCTCGCGTCCCCCGGGGTGCAAGCCCTACAAACATAGGCATACCTGAAGCCTCAAGCCCCATAGGGCTATAAGCTTCTAATGTTATAGGTCATGCTCAAACCTTAAACCCTGCACCTTTAAACCCTATAGGGTTTACTAGTAAAAATCTAAGGTCTGGGCGTGTGTACCTTCAGCGCCCTTCAGACCCTTAAAACAACTTACTCTATGGGTTTAGGCGTAAAATGCCTAAGCCCTTAGCTCTATAGGGCTTAAAAGTTAGGAATTAAGCTTTAATTGCCCGCTTGGGTTTGAATGTCTAAATCTTAACCTACAAAACTGTCAACCTTAACCCTATAGAGTTTTTAAAGGTCAAGGGGTGAGGCTTAATTGCTAAACCCTGCCCTTGAAAGCCCTACAACCTTAACCACTAGGGTACTATTTAAGAAAGTAAGCCTTGAAACAAAAACAGGAGCGCAGCAAGGGGGCAGGGTGTGGGGGGTGTTCAGGGGTCACCCCTGACCCCCCCGCCCCCCCTGGCCCCTGTTATAAGCAAACTTATTGCTTATAAGCAATGCGTTGTGTGACAAAAACTCCTTCCAGCAAAGATTCAGCTACCAACTCATACATATCTTAAATGCCTGAACCTTAAACCCTTGCGGTTTAAACTCTATGGGCTTAGGTTAAAGTGCCTGAATCTGAAACCCTAAACCTTTAAACCTTAACCCCATTGGGTTTTACAGGTGAAGGGCTTAGGTGCAATTGTCGGCTTATGTTTAAATGCCTAAATCTTAAAACCCTAAACCTTTAAACCTTAACCCGACAGTAGACGTCAGGAAAGTCAAGACTACGAGCACTCGAAGGGTGGATCTTGGGAGGGGGGGCGAGCATATATATATATATATATATATATATATATATATATATGATAGTGTGTGTGTGTGTAGTATATTATATTGTAGTATATTGTAGTATATTATAGTATATTGTAGTATATTGTAGTATATTATAGTATATTATAGTATATTACTGTTTAAAGGCAACAGCACATGCCGGAAACAAGAATGAACATGAAAATGCAGCGCCCTTAGCAAACTCGGAGGCCCCTTTGAAGGTAAAACCCTTGCATTCCCTCAACTCCTAAACCCTAATCCCTAGACGCCTAAACCCTGAACCCTTACATAAGCCATGAACCTGAAACCTAACCCCAAACACCAAACCCCAAACCCCAAACCCTAAACCCTAAACCGCAAACCCTAAACCCCAAACCCCAAACCCCAAACCCTAAACCCTAAACCCTAAACCCCAAACCCCTCAAACCAAAGCCTCGCAGGCCGCGGCGGCCCGCCGGCCAAGGGGCTGCGCACAGCAGTGAGCCTTGGGTGGGGACTCGGTACGCCCTTGGGATATCTGACATTTCTTTCGGGTTTAGGGTTGAGGGTTTAGGGTTTAGGGTTTAGGGTGTAGGGTTTAGGGTTTCGGGTTTGGGTTTAGGGTTTCGGGTTTGGGGTGAGGGCTTAGGGTAGACAAGGAATGGTTTGTCTCGTGGGCTTCAGGAGCCTCTGCCGGGATGTCTAAGGCCTCACCTTTTTGGAGGGGCTCAGGGCATAAGGTCGAGCAGTTACAAAATCGCCTTTAGGACAGAAGCCTTAAATTAAGGGGGATAAGGAGGGACTCTCAAGCTTATTCCCCTATATAAGCCCTTTGTATACCATTTTCCCTAAACCCTAAACCCTAAACCCTAAACCCTAAACCCTAAACCCTAAACCCTAAAAAACCTAAGTAGCCCCCCTGGAGAACCCCGAAGTCGCTCCTAAAGGTCCGTTTTCCGGGTCCCTCCTTGAGTCCCGTGATTAAAGACACTTGCTGATATGAAACGGGGGGGGGGGGGTTTAAGGTGTAGGGTTTAGGGTTTAGGGTTTAGGGTTTTAGGGTTTAGGGTTTAGGGTTTTAGGGTTTAGGGTTTAGGGTTGCCGGTCCTCAGCCGTTGCTTCACTTTCGCCTGCGTTGTACATAGAACAAGACCCACCCGAGGAGTGCAACCCCGCGCGGCACCTTTTGAGCCTAAACCCTCAACCCTCAGCCCTATACCCTAAACCCTAAACCCTAAACCCTAAACCCTGCTTCAGGGCATGGTTTGGGAGCTCCCCAGTTTGTAAGGGCTCAGGGCTCGGATGTAGGGTTTAGGGTTGAGGGTTTGGGGTTAAGGGTTTAGGGGCTTGGGTGGGTTTAGGGTTGAGGGTTTAGGGTTTCGGGTTTAAGGCTTAGGGCTAGGGGTTTAAGGCTCAGGGCTCAGGGTTTCAGGTTTCAAGGGTGTTGGGTGGGTTGAGGTTTCAGGGTTCCTGAGGGAGGCGGGGTTCAAGGGGGGCATGCAGCCCCAGGTTCCCGGGTTTAGGGTTTAGGGTTTAGGGTTTAGGGTTTAGGGTTTAGGGTTTAGGGTTTAGGGTTTAGGGTTTAGGGTTTAGTACCCCCCCAAAAGGCTCCAGAAGCTCCCGAAAGTTCCCTAGGTATTCCTGAACTGGACCCCTCCCTTAAACCCTCAACTCTAACCCCCGAAGCCTAAACCCTAAACCCAAACCCTGAACCCTCAACCCTAATCAAAAAACAAAAAACCGACGTCGGGACCCTACATCTTACTTTGAGTTCAGGCTTCAGGTTCTCAATATGGGGGTCGAAAGAAGTACGAAGAGTATTCCCTTATGGTCCCTAGATACTTATGCTTCTTATGACCCACCGCCCCCCCCCCCCCCCCCGAAAAGCTCTCTTCTAATCATTACGGTATGAACCCTAAACCTAAACGTAAACCCTAAACCCTAATTCAACCCTAAGCCCTAAACCCTAGACCCTAAACCCCCAAAATTCCATTTATTTGGGCCCCTCGTGTATGACTGTTTGGAGTGCGGTGCGCGTTTCGGGTGGGCTGCATGGCTACCCGCGTCCGCGGCCAGCTCCTGCAGGACAAAAAACGAAGCTCATCCTGAGCCCTAAACCTTAGGGGGGTTAGGGTTTAGGGTTTAGGGTTTAGGGTTTTAGGGTTCAGGGTTCAGGGTTTGGGGTTTAGGGTTTTTGGCCCTAAACCCCAGGGGGTTTAGGGTTCAGGGCTTAGGGCCTGAAACCTTAGAATCCTAAACCCCCAGTCCCGTAAACACTAAGCCCTCAGCCCCCCAAGAGTTCAAGGCCTCGAGAAGCCAAGGTCGCACGGGATGGGGAGGGGCACGTACGGGTTCAGGGACTAGGGCTTTCGGGTTTAGGGTTTAGGGTTTAGGGTTTAGGGTTTAGGGTTTGGGGTTTAGGGGTTAGGGGTTTAGGGTCTTGGGGTGTTTGGGTTTAGGGTGCCAGAATACACCTTATACAAAGAACCCCCCACGTACACAAAGGGGACCCCAAACCCCAAACCCTTCAGCCCCCAAAAGGGGCCCTTATGTTCTGAAGCCCTCGTGACACCTGCACTTCGAGTGCCTCTTGCCCCAAACTGGACGACGACATCAGAGCCACAAGCTTAAGCACGCACTTGAGTTCGAGCTCTTGCTAACCAGCATTCTCCGACAAACAACAATTGGCTGAAATATTCACATTGTCAAACCCAAACCCAAAACCCTAAACCCTAAAAAGGCACATAGGCCTCGAGCTGAAGGGCCCATCTTTGGGATAGACTTGACTTGCACTTTGTGGCGCTCGTCTCTGCCATGTCTTCAGTGAATTGAAGGGGAGGGAGGGGGGGGGTATCGGGTATCGGGGCAATCTCCGGGAGTGTAGAGAACCGCTATGTAAAGACTAACAAAGCCCTAGACACGCCCCAAACCCTAACACCAAAACCCTCAACCCTCAACTCTCAACCCTAAAATCCCCTAAGCCCTAAACCCTAAACCCTAAACCCAAACGGCAAAGCCTGGGCCCCACTTCCTCAGCGCGGCTCAGCTGTAGGAACTCTGCCAGGTTCGCGGCCCCTTGTCCAGCGCATGCTCTCAAGGGACGAAAGGAGGGGTATCCCAAAAAGGGACCTGAGGGTTTAGGGTTTAGGGTTTAGGGTTTAGGGTTTAGGGTTTAGGGTTTAGGGTTTAGGGTTTAGGGTTTAGGGGCTGCATGGGTATCTCGGGACTATGTAAGGTATGTAAAGGGGATATACAGGGGAAGAGGAGTCCCTTCTAGCGGTCCCTCCTTTTATCCCTTAAGCCTCTCCCCCTGCCCTAGGGCTTTGTGGGCCCGCCTTGATGGGCTTAGGATTCAGGGTTTAGGGTTTAGGATTTAGGATTTAGGATGGGAGCTTAGGTGGCTCGGGATGGGCTTCGAACACTACACCTCATGCAAATTTGAGAACGCTCCCGGTGCTTCAAGCCTCTTGCGTACGCGCGTGCGTTCGCGCCATGTCGCATGGGGCGCCCAATGAGGGGGCGCTGCCGATACAGAGCCTCGGCGCTGGGTTGCTTTCTGAGTTGGCCTGGCGCGTCCGGGCCTGTTTGGGCGTTTTAGAGTTTAGAGGGTTTGGGGTTTGGGGTTTGGGGCCTACAAGAGGTAGATAGCGGCGGATACCCTTTACGTACATAGATGCATGCATACGAACGTGCATACAGGTTTACTTTTGGGTTTAGTTCTTTGTCTGTGTTTTCATTTACCTGTCAGATCATGTGTGCGCTTTGCTCATGTTTATGCTCATCTGTATATCCATTAGGGTTTAGGGTTTGGGTTAGGGTCGAGGTTGAGGGTAGAAAATTTTTGGGTTTAGGGTATTACTGAGGGCTCAGATTTGGGAAGTTGGGTATAGGGGTTTGGAGGTCTAGGGATTAGGAACTCTTTGGGTTTAGGAAGTCTCGGGCGCTTAGGGTCCCCGTGGCGTCCAACCGAACCTACGCAGATATGGGGTATTTCCCAAGATAGGGGTACCCCTTTTAAGTTAGAAATAGGGACGCCCCAAGTGTTATCTCCGTCCCGCTGATAGCTCATCCGTTTTCACCCCTAGGGGGGGATACACATTTTCCATTTTCCAAAATATTTTTCCTCATTTTTGACATCATACCCTCGCACGTTTTCCATCAAAAAAATCACTAAAATTTACAAAAAATATTATATAAAATTTAAAAAATCAATTTTTCAATCAGCATAATAAATTCAATTTTATTTTTTGTAAATTTTAGGTCACTTTTCAAGCAGTCAAATAATTCAAAAATTCATAAATTTTCAGAAATTTATAATAAAAAATTCATAAATTTTTATCATCAATTTTATTACAAATTTTGTAATATTTTTTTGTGATATTTTTTGTGATAATTTTTGTGATAATTTTTGTTTAAACATATTTATCTCCATCTTTTACAACCTTATAATATTCCATGGTTTCCGGTTTAGGTTGTAAAATTGCTCCTTCGTTTAATTTCTTAATATAAGCGTTTCTTTTGTTTGCATATGTTGCTTCAGGATTTGTATTTAATCTAGGTTTAGGCTTTTCAGTTAGCGTTTCAAGTTTTTCTAAAACCTCATCCATGTTACGGGTTAGTTCTAAAACCATACTGTAAATTTTTTCGCTGAATTCTTCAAATTGTTGATTCTCTGGTTCCTCTTCCTCTTTTACTTCCTTTGTAATCTTACCTTTACCAACTGGCATATATACAATATAATATAAAAGTTTTTTTAAAACTATATATTTTTAAAACTTTTCTTTATCGCTCATACAACAATTGCACCTCTTACAATATGCTATGCAATTGCTTAATGTATGTGTTTGATCGTTAAATTTCCGCTGTGCGGTTAAATTCGTCCTTATATTTCCACCTATTGATTTAACATAAAAATCTACACTACATTTTTCACAACTCCCGTTCAACCTTTCTAATAACCATTCTGGGGTAATATAATTCTTATGATCTATTTTTCTTTTTGCCTTTCTGTCTTGTTCTTTATATCCTTCAACCTTTCTGCATAAATAATTATATATGCATCTTTTATTAAACTCATTATCATCATTATCATATTTAAAGAAACTTACATTATTTAAATCTGTTGCTCTTGTAATCGCAGTCCACAGCCAGTTTTTATCCACTAAACAATGGTTATAATCAAATATTGTTATACCTCCCTCGATGCTTGAACCTTGCACACTGTGGCAGGTAAAACAATAATTGAATATAAAATGCTTCCTCAACATATCCAGCGGTAACTGTTGAGTTATTTTAGTGTGTTCGTCTTCTAACACCACCACATTTTCAACTATGTTTAAAATCTTGTATTTAAAATTAACTTGAAATTTATAAGTTTTTGATTTTAAATACTCTCTGCATATCATTATTTCTCCTACTTCATATTCACCTTTTCTATTTTGCATTTTTCTAATTTCATTTGCAACTTCCCTACAAGTATCATTTAAATATGCTACATTATTACTGTTTAAATTTATGTCAGATGTGTATTTAAAATATTTTTTCACTAAATCTTTCACTTTAATATTATTTTCAAAAATGTCAATATAAATATTTTCTAATTTTTTCCTGTCTTCTTCTTTCCTTAACCGTTTACAAACTTTCAGATAAATATTATATTTAAATATCTTATCCACGCAGTTATCGGCATATTCTTCGTGCTCCTGTAAATTAGTTAATTCTGATACCGGTTTTAATTGTTTACCGTCGCCGGTAGCTACTATTATTTTATCTTGGTTAGTTTCTACAAATTCCCTAATTCTGTTTAATACCCTTAAACCATTAAAATAAATCTCATCGAACACTATGACATCATGACCTGAATAATCAAACTTTTCTAATTTCTCGTCTCCCACTGCTATAGAAAAGAATTTATTTACAGTGATTGCTTCCCTGCCGTATTTTTGAACAAGTTTATTTGTAGGACATACAAATAAAACTTTCATACCCATATCTGCCATTTTTTCACAGATATAGCTCTTTCCTGAACCTGCATATTTTGCTCTGATCATAACATGTTTAGCGCTTATAACGTTTGCGATTATATTTTTTGTGTCATACTCGTCTTTGATTTCTATTGCTACATTTTTGTAGATATGTATTTTATTTAATTCATTTGGTTTTGGTTTGTATTCTTCAGGTGGTAAAATTATATCTTCTCCTTCTTTGTTTGCCCTCCATTCTCCTATGCCGGTTTTCATTTCTAAAATCTCTCGTGCCTTGTCAACGTCTCGCGATCTTATTACAAATGCATCTGTTTTAACACTCATAACAGATACACAATTTTTCACTAGTTTATTATAATCCTGAAGCATTTTAAAATTATGATCTTGAAGTAACAGCTCTTTTATATAAATATATCCATTGTGTAATGTTGCACTATCTGATAAATTCACTAGATAATAATCCGTTCCGCTGGGTTCATCATACATACATGAATAAATATTTTCATCTTCTCTTTCTCCCCTAAATAATGTATCATAATAACATTCCACCTCCTCTATCTTATGTATTTTACCTCCGTGTTTTAATTGAAAATTTGATGCCTCTTTTAAGTTTTTAAAACCTGTGCTTCTCTGTGAGGTGTTTTCGGTTTTTTCTAAAAGCCCGATATTAACATTTACGATAAGTTTTTTAATGAGTTTGTCCATATCCTCCTCGTCACTAATGGATTTATCCCACAGTTCCTTAACTAACTCGTTATAGTTAACTTCGTGTATAAAAGAAGGCGTTTTATAATACAATATTTTTAGATCGTTTGCATCAATCTGTTTTAAGTATTTTCCATAAATTAAGTTGTATTTTTTATTAAACAAGTTGAGAAACACTGTAAAATTAGGCCTAGTTCTTTTACAATCTTCAACTAAATATAATGTATAATCTGATAATTTGGTATAATCCATGTCATTAGTGTAAGGTCTCCATATGTCAAATTGATTAAATACTGGTATTTTATCAATGGTAATTAATCTGCTGGTGTATGCTTTCGTTACGTCAATTTCTGTAACTTCTTTTGGTATGTATTCTCTAGGTTTTAAAAGTCCTGTTGGTGGTATGGTTTTTGCTTCTTTGTAAATTTGAAGATCAACTTTATTATAAAAGGATTTGTGTAATGGATTAAATAAAGCTTTATTGAAATTAAACATTGCTTCGTTCATATTGTTATATGTTTTTTCGTCGTCTACTGCTATGCATCCATCGGACGACCCCTTAATTAAATTTTGAGTTTTAATTATGAATGTGGTTTTCTTAAGTTTAAGCTTCACTTCTGTAATAATCCCCGCTTGAAATTTTATTTGTGGCTCATATCTTGAGTTCAAGAGTTCAAAAAATATTCTGGTCAGGTTGTTATGTTCAGGAACTAAATAATATGTTATTGGCTCTTTACCATTACTGACCATTTTTAAAAGTTCATAAGTATCATTGAACATTTTATATTCTGGTGGTTCTTCCTTTTCGTTCAAATGGTATTCGGTAGATGCTTTAACTATGTATTTTTGTTCTTCTGAATTTTGCTTCTGTTCAATGCTTTTAAGATCGTTATTCATTGTGTATATGTGGCTGTTTTTGACAATAGCATAAAACGGCTTAATTCTTCTTTTGTTATGTTCGGGTTCGTGTTTATATATCAGATTGTTAAAGCTATCAAAAATTCTAGCTGGTATTTTAAACTCCTTGAATACCTTATCCATGTCTTCAATGCTAGCACCTTTGCTATAAAAATCCTCCTTCCCTGTGATCTCTATAATTTTTTCTCGTGTTAATTGTTTTCTCTTGTTGCCGTCCATTAGGGTATCGTGGTAAAAGTCTATCAGTGCATTAAACCAACACTGATTATCTACATGTGTGTTATTTTCTATTGCATGTTTTAGGTTTGTTAAGTTGCTGTTAATATGTGTATATATGTAGCGATGATACATTGATGAGTGCAGTATTCCGTCAGTTAAGTCTTCCTTCATTATGTCAAATTTCTCACCACTTTTGCTAATTTTTTCCACTTGTTGAATTTTAATCGCGTCAAAAAGGTTATCGTAATGTTGCATTAAATCCTTTACAAAATTATCAAAATCTTTGTCTTTTCTTAATATATCCATCAGTTCATCAAACTCTTTATCTACCTTATGTAATGCTTTAGTTTTATAACCTTCTTCATCAATAAATCTAAATATTACCTTTTTTACCCATTCCTTTTTAAACTCTTTTGTTTTGACAGTTGCCTGTCTAATATCAAATTTTTCTATGTAAAATTGTTCTCCAAATTTTTTGAATGCTGGTTTAATTGTGTTTCTAGACTTCCTCGTGGTGTAGAGTTGAAAGTTAACTAAATATGTATCTTTACTTTTGTTTTCTGCTATTCTTTCATTTAGTGGCTTTGACTTTTTTAGGTCTTTAATTGTTTCGTTGTATTTGTCCCTTGCTTTTTCAGCGGTTCTCTTATTGGCACTGGTAAGGTTTTTAATGAAATTTTCAGCGGTTGCTACATTTGCTATTTTTCTGTCCTTGTAAAGTGTTACTATTTGATTTAAACGGTTTTTAGTTGCTTGTGTGATTTTACTTGAAGCATTTATTCTATCCTGCTTCAGTTTGTTAAGTTTTCTAACATTGCTCTCTATAAACTTGGACATATAATAACCTATATATAATATATTATATTATTTTTTCTTTAGAACATTTTTTTAAGAAAATTTTTTATAATAAAACTTTTTATATATTTTTTAAAGTTTTTTATAATAAAATTTCTATATATTTTTTCCAAAATTTATTTTAATAAAAAAAATATTTATTAAAATAAATCATTAAAAGTTAAAAACATCCTCTATATATTCTCTTATCTCTTCCATTGTTATATTATAATAATCCCTCCTACCTACCAACCAAAAATCAATTATTTCAAATATTATTTGTTTTACTATGTCTTCTGTTCTTAATCTAAATCCATTAAACATGAATATTGTGTTTTTTATATTGTATTCTAATATGTTGTCTCTGCATTTCTCCAAATCATACAAATCATCTAGTATATTTTCTATTCAATCCTTGTGATTATCACCTCCTCCTCTATGGGTTATAAAATCTTGAACTTCTCCATCTCCTCCATCAACATATATTACTCTGTGATAAGTGCCATTGTGAATGTTTAAAAAATGTTTCATGACTTTCTTATGTTGATGTGACGATCTTTTTATTATGTATTTATAGCATGTATTATGTATATTAGTATTTATATCTGAATTGTGAAATATCATGTGCAATAAAATTCGCGATATTTTACTTTCATCCTTATCCAAAGCATTTTCAAAATACTCTATTTTTCTCCGGCATTTTTCACATGTATCATATTTACCTAACATGTTACAAAAATCATCGGGTAATATTTTATTCAATTTTTTTTGTTGTTCTTTGATTTTTTCACACTTCACACAGTAATAATTCTCATTCAAGATTTTAGACATCCTGTATATATAATACTATATATTTTTTTCTTTAGAACATTTTTTTAAGAAAAAAAATTATAATAAAAATTTCTATATAATTTTTTAAAGTTTTAAAAGTTCAAAGCGTAAATATGGACGGTTGCTACCTTTCACATAAAAATTACTCTGGTTGTTCCTCTCTTCTATTTTTTCTACTTCGTGAGTTTCTTTGCCCCATATTCCGACCCTTTCCTTTTCTCCTACTTTCCTTTTTCTGTAAATTCTTACCTTGTCGCCCACGGATATATTAGGATATTTTCTAGTTCTGGTAGCTTGGTTTGTCATGTTCTGTTTTGCCTTAAATTCGTTCTTCTCTTTCATTGCTTCCTTCGGTGTCATTTTAATAGTTGAATGTTCCATTTTATTATTATATGTTAATAAAATTTCAAAAACATAGTCTGTCCATTGAATATTCGTTTTACCTTTTTTTCGTCAGCTTCAACTCTTTTATAAAGCATATCCTTAAAGGTTCTAATGGCGCGCTCACTAAAGTTTGCGTGTGCTCTTGTTCTGTGATGTTGTATTCCTTCCTTGTTTAAATATTCTTGAATGCTTGCATTTTGTAATGCTCCCTCGTCGTCGGTATATAGTATTTTTGGTTTTCCTCCCATTTTGTTAAAGCCTTCAATCATTGCAGAAGCTACATTGCTCTCGTCTTTGTTTTTAATAGGGACTACCACCATAAACCGACTAAAAACATCAATCATTATTGCCCCGACCTTAAATTTTTGATTTTCAAGGTCAGTTATAAAAAATAAATCAAACTGAAACTCGTAAAATGGTTCTGGAGCTATAAATGAATTTTTCCCTCTAATCTGCTTCTTCTGTTCTACATTTTCCCTAAAAAATTTATCAACGTCAGCCATTGTAATGGTTTTATCTTTCTCTCTTGCATCTTTTAATGTTTGCTTTTTGCTTCCAAAACCTGCCCTATCAAAATAGATATCGTTTATTATGGAATTCTTTTTATTATCATCGCCGTCACTCATAATAAAAAGAATTAGATTCTATTTAGAAGTATAGTATTTTAAAAAGCCTTCTTATCATAAACTGGGCTTTTTCGTTATCAAACTTTTTAAGAAACATATTACTAAAAAAATAATACGATAAACGTTTTAAATCTATATCATCGTCCCCATATTTTCTATTTTCTCTCTTCTGTATCATTTTTAATATTTTTTGTTCAGTTTCATTTTTGTATCTGTCTAAAGGTTTAAGACCATAGCCTATACAATGTCCTACATATCTTAAATGACCCATTGAATGTTTATTAATATATTTGTTTATATTCTTGTCATTAATTTCTGTCTTTATGCTTTGTAACGTCCGCGCGTGATGAAGCATAAACCATGTTGTAGAGTTATATGTCTCTCTAAACAATCTGGTATTTACTATATCATCACACCATTCGCACCTATTAAATGAATTAATTAAATTAAAGGTGTCATTTTGTAAAGCTTGATTGCATAATAGTTTTCCTGTGACCTTCTGGTCAGCACATCGTGAGCATACAAATGCCATATATATAATATATAAAAGTTTTTTCTTTAGAACATTTTTTAAGAAAAAAATTTATTATAAAAATGTCTATATATTTTTAAAGAAATTTTTTATAATAAAAACTTCACTTACAGGTTTACCACCTATAAGTATAATATTTTATAAAGGATGTCTATCATAAACTGGGTTTTTTCATTATCAAACCTTTTAATGAAAAGCGTTTTAAAGAATCTATATGCTACATCTTTTACATCCATCCCCTTTTCTTCTCCTATAAGTCTCCTTTTCCTTTTCAGCACCTCCTCTATTATCTTTTGCTCTGTTTCTGTTTGATATCTGTCTAATGGTTTATGACCGTAACTTAAACAATGTCCAACGTATCTTATATATCTCATTGAATGCTTATTTAAATACATAGTGACATGGCCATTTATAATTTCGTTTTTGATACTGGGCAGTGTCCGGCGATTATGAAGTATAAGCCACGGTTCAGAGTTAAAGGTCTCTATGAACCTTAATTGATTTGCTATATCCTCGCACCTTTTACATCCATTAAATGAATTAATTAAATTAAACATATCGTTTCTTAAAACCCGTTTGCATAAAAGTTTGCTTGTGACCTTCTGGTCAGCACATCGTGGACAGACAACTGTCATATATATAATATATAACAGTTTTTTCTTTAGAACATTTTTTAAGAAAATGTTTTTAAAAAAAATTTCTTAATATTTTTTTAAAGATTTAATTCCAAAATTTCAGCTTCCAGTTACAGCGGGGAACCGGTTCCAGTTACAACGGGGAACCTCTTCCAATTATTAACTGGAAGCTCGCCTCCTTCGTTTTTTAAGGCTTCCCCAATACAGCGGGAACAGGTTCCAGTAACAGCGGGGAACCGGTTCCAATTATTAACTGGAACCTCTTCCCGTTCAAAACTGGAACCATTCCCCCCTCCACCTTATGCATTTTTAACATCGTTTTCGGTTGATGTTTCTGTGTCTGTTTTCTTTTCTGTTTTCTTTTTTGCAGGTTTTAACATAACAACATTATCAAGTGTGTATTTTTGATTTTTCTTAACTTTAACACCTGTTTTAGTTTCAGTGAGTTCTAATTTATCCATTATATCTATATTTTTATCATTTAATATTTTGTCTAAAGCCTTTCTTTTATGATATTGTCGCGCGCTTTCTTTTTTGGCTTCGTTGTATTTCTCGTCTGATTTTCTTTTATGGTAATAAAGTTTTTGATATAATGCCAGTTGTTCCTTAATATCGTCCATAGACAATTCATTTAACATTTTTTCCAACGTGTTATTTTCCATATATATTATTATACATTTTTTTCTTTAAAATATTTTTTAATATTTTTTTATAATAAAAAATTCTATATATTTTTTTAAATTTTATTTTTAATTTTTATATTCTTGAATTTTCTATCAGTGTCTTTTATCGATGCTTCTAATGTCGGCTTGTTCCATAAAATATTTTTTGCCCAAAATCCAGCAGTGTTATAATCTTTCCAGTCTTGATTAACTTTATGTCTTGCTATATATCGTTGCTTTCTTTCTTCGTCTTTATGTTTTGTAAAATCGCTATACCCAATAGCACCAAATGATACAGTCTTTTTACCATTAATAATAGCATCGTATTTTTTACCCTTTTTGTTAGACTTTTGTAAAACAACTTCAGTCATATATAAATAACACAAAAATATTATTTTTAAAATAATTTTATATTTACAACACACTGTGAATATAAAATTATGCATTCACACCAAACTAATTATACACTATCTTGTGTAGTGCCAATTATGAGCAATGGGCGCAATGGGTTTTCCTGTTTCAGTTCCAAGAGGGGGTTCAAAAGTCTCTGACGAGCTGTCATAATATATTACAAATTAATTTTTAAATATATTAATCCATAATATGTAAACTATGTTTTTGTATAACTTCAATATCTTTTTTAACTTCGGTTATATCTGTTTCGCATTTTTCTATTCGTTCTTCCAATTCTTCCGGTGTTATTTGCTTTGAACCCCAGCCTGTCGTGCATATTTCAACGCTACCTGACTGTAATGTATTTTCATCTCTAAAAATATCATCCGGTGATGTATGTCTACCATTACCCCCAAATTTAGTATTTCTTTTATCAATAACTGTATCCGTCGTAATTTTATTATCTTCCTTAACCGTTTTAGTTTCTCTGTGATAAAACTGTCTTTTGCAACGACAAGGAATACACGATATACCGCTAGCATTAATAAAAAAAACCTTTATCTGTTTCACTATTATCATTTGATGTATCGCTCATAATAAAATACATTATAATTTAATTATTTTTCTTCAGTTTCAAATATTGTATTACCCCCTTACAAATTTCTAAAACAGAGTAACAACAGCGTCTATATCTAGGTTCGGTTATTATTATTTGTTCTACTTCTTCTAGATTATTAATAACATCAATATATTTTTCATAACGCATTATATCATTATTTATAAAAAAAATCTATGTAAAAATAATGAATAATAACATTCCCATCGTCAAACCAATAGATATTCCAGAATATACATACAAAAACTCAAAATATGATATGATGCCATCGCTTCCATTCCGTGGTATATTAGTTGCCTCTTCTACAGGCGGAAAAACTGTATTGATACAAAATCTCATATTGAATATTTATAAAGGTTCATTTGAAAGAATATTTATATTCAGTCCTAGCGTTCATGTTGATGACACATTTAGGCCTGTTAAAAAATACATAAACGAGGTAATGAATGTTGACACTGAAAAAGAAAAGGTATTTTATGAAAACTATGATCCGGCAGATCTACAAAAAATAATTGACACACAACATAAAGTTATAGAGTATCAGAAAAAGAACAAACAGAAAAACTTGCACTCAATACTAATCGTGATAGACGATCACGCTGATGATCCTAAAACGGTAAGATACAGTAATATACTACATGGTCTTTTTACAAGAGGTAGGCATAATGCAATTAGTGTTATAGTTTCTACACAAAAATATAATGTTTTAGCACCTATTATAAGACTGAATGCATCAGCACTATTTATATTCCGCCTCAAAAACATGAATGAAGTAAACGCGTTTATAGAAGAAAATAGTGCTTTAGTTGATAAAGAAGAATTGTATGAGATGTATAGAATAGCTATTAACGATGCTCCATATTCTTTTTTATACATAAATACCAATGCAAAAGATGTTAATAAGATGTTTTACGTGAGGTTCGAGAAACTGCTAAAAGTTGAACATTCCCTAGATAATCAGTATTAATTAAAAATATTATTTTGTTATAATATTATTAATTAAATTAAAGAAAAGCTACACAAATTACACGGCATACACTTTCCAGAATTGCTACATTTGTTTTTGTTTTTTAACTTTTCTATTTCTTCTTCTAATGTTTGTATTTGATCTGTTAAATCTTGAATTGTATTAAATATAATTAAGTCTCCTTTTATCTTTTCTAATTGTTCATTGAGTTTCTTTTCTATTTGTTCGTCAATATTAACCATTATATATTTAATTTAGAAATTATTTATTGTTATATAAAGAAAAGATATATTAAGATATTTAGGGATATGAATAAATATCATAATGGGAAGATTTACAAAATTGTTGATGTTGGATACAACAAATGCTATATAGGAAGCACTACTGAAAGTTTGAGTAGGAGGATGAGTAAGCATAGACATCACTATAAACAACATCAAGAAGGGAAGAAGCACAAAATGAATTCTGCAATCATATTTGACGAATTTGGTGTTGAAAATTGTAAAATTGAACTTATTGAATATTGTAAATGTGAAACCAAAGAGGAATTGTTGAAACGAGAGGGTGAGTATATTAAAGACTGTGAATGCGTCAATAGGTTTGTAGCAGGGAGAACCCCAGCGCAGTTTTACCAAGATAATAAAGAAAGAAAGTGCGCCGAGAGCAACGCATACTACCATACACATAAAACAGAAAGGGCAGAAAAGGCGAAGATATACCGCGAAAAGACTAAAGACAAAAAGCGGGAAACTGATAGATTATACAGAGAAAAGCACAATGAAAAAGTTGAATGTCCTTGTGGTTCAGCTATCAATAAATTACATTTCAACGACCATATAAAGACAAAAAAACACCAAGAATATCTCCAATCGTTAGAACCGGTTGATTAATAATATTATTTCTTAATAATATTACTAATCATCATCTTTAATTTTCTTCTTCAATTTTGTTATTTCACCCTTCATTGTTGCCATTTCTTTTTTCATTGTTTTAACCGTTTCTAATAATTCATCTTTTTCACTAATAAGACATTGAACAGCCCCCCATAATACAACTGCTGTTTTATTATATGCTAATAACTTCATGCCATCATCATTATAATATACGATGTTGTCCCATTCAGAGGGCATTTTAGCGTCTTTTATATCATCTGCTATAAATCCAATATGACTTTTTTTGTCTTCATCATTAATAAAATTATAGGTTTTCGGCTTAATATATTTGACTGCTTTATAACATTCTTTAATATTTGCCTCCTTGACATTCTCTTTTAATTTAGAGTCTGATGTTTCAGTTAAAGCAACACATGTTAAATTTCCTCCAATATCAGCGTTATTAGTTGTAGTAAAGAAACCATAAACATCAACACCTGTGTTTGTGGCGTCTAATCTTGACAAATTATTATTACTTAATCTAATAAATCCATCATCATCTGGGTTATTTATTAGTACTCTTTGTTGTCCTGAAACGTCAGTATTTGTAATTTCTAGTTGTCCAACTAAAGTTACTTTCCCGTCTGTAAGTTGAATTTCTGGCGTTGATGATTCTAAACCCATTATTAAATTCATTTCTCCTGCTTGATCTCCATTTCTAATATATAACTTATATTGAGTGTCTAATACTTCTCTAAACTCTGATGAATTTTGAAATTTCATTTTTCCCCAAGTTATTAAATCTGCTTCTGCTGTTAAATTACCAATACTATTAAAAGTAAGATTATTTACTACTGGTCTGTTTAATGTAATTCCGTTAGTGTCATTTAATTGTAATGCTATTGTTGAAGTAGTAGGATCGGTTGTTCTATTTGATTGTAGTGAAAAATTAATTTCTTCTGTTGATATTACATTCAATGAATTATTAGCATCGATACGCTGAAATATTCTACCTGAATTATTAACATAAATATCACTATTAAATGTTGATGTGCTTTGAAATGATGCTGTCCCACCAAAATTACTATTACCACCCGATACATTTAATTTATTTGCACCTTGAATAACACCAATACCTAAACTTAAACAATAAACACCATTACCGTTTGCTGTATTTAATAAAAGTAATGAAGAACTGTCGTTGCTTGTGTTATAAGCATTAATACCGAATGAAATAAATTTTAAATACCCCTGTGCGTTTTTAACACACATCACATTAGAGGCGTCTGTTGTATCTTTATAAAATGTTAAACCGTTAGTATCATTAATATTAAAATTTTCTCCATCAAAATTTATATCATTTGTTAAATCTAAATTACCATCTACTTTTAGATTTTGTCTAACAATAGCACTATCAACAACATCTAATGTATAACCACTTGTTAATGTATTTGACGCTGTATCTACTAATAATGAATGTGATTTAACATATTGATTAGAATTACTATTTAAATTTAAAATTCTTCCTGTATCATCAACTGAATTATAACAATCAATACTATCATTATTAAAAGTAATGTAATTATCAGTATTTCTAACTGTAAATGATAAATTAGCATCCGCTGTATTTTCTACTACTAAACCACCTGTTGGTGTTTCTATTTTACCTGACATTTTATAGCCTGCGTTATTATTTGATAAATCTAATTGTTTTATTGCATCATCTGATGTATTATTACATAATATTTTATCGCCTTTTAAAGTTATATAACTCGTTTGATTTCTAAAAATCGCTACATCTCTGTCTGCTTCTGCTCCAAACTGATTACTGAAAATCAACCCTGCTAATGGTTCAATATTAAATGTTGAATTTTTTAATGTTAGTCCTTGATGTAAAATTGTAGGTCTTGATAAATCTATAACTGGAAAAATGAAACATTATCAGTAAATAGTGATAAATTAGCTTTTAATGCAAGGAAATTATCAATTTCTGTATCAGTGTAACCGCCACCTCCCGCTCCTGCTATTAATGTGTCCACCTCTCCTTTATTATAAAAATTGGTAGCTAATAATGTGTTATTTTGATAATTGGTAGATAAATTTGTGTCTATCTGTGTTGATGTGTAATAATTAGTAAATGTAGTGTCTATTTCTGTTCTATTGTAAAAATTGGTAGCTAGAACTGTGTTAGTTTGATAATTATTAGTTAAATCTGTGTTAATTGCATTAATATTATTGAAATTCTGTAATTGTTTTGTATTTAAAACTGCTATCGCATCAGTGTTTGCTGTTATATCTGTTGAAAAATTAAGGTTGTTAAGATCGGCTATTGTAGCGTATGTGTCGCCTATTTCACTAACTCCTGTAGAAAATATTTTATATATTTCATTTGCGTAAACTGTGTTGAGATTGTTTATAGATGCCATTATTATATTGAGTAGATTATATTTAATATAATAATGTATTCAATTTATTTAGTCCAGAACAGATAATGAAATTTTAAATTTCATTATGGCCTCTCGATTTAATCGAGAACCGTTGAAGCTGACTCCGAGAGCTCAAAAACATGTTCACTCACTCATGTAACATATACCTGTTCAATTCCTAACGCGAAAGTTTGATTAGCCCCTTTCAATTTAAAAGTCAATAAGGAGCCCATTTTAGTATTGGAACCTGTGAAATTCATATCAGGTTGCTTATCGAAATTTATTCCTCCGATAAACTTATCATTAGCATATCTGTAAATGTCAATTGAAAAACCGTCATAAAACGGCGACATAACATTAACAGCACGTCGTAGGAAATACATTGCCTCCGCTATACTTTCTACCGCTTGTTCTGGGAACTTTTTATTAGCGATCTGAACATAATATGAGATTTGTCTGTTGCTGTCAATGACACCTTCTAAATTATCAATTGTAGCCGCCATAGGATGGTAAAACCAAGTCCATTTTTTCTTTGCAAAATTTGCGGCTGTATTATTATTATCAATCTGTGCATTGGAAAGGGTAAAGAACATTTGAGATAATCTCGTTGAGGATTTAACAATATTCATATTGATCTCGGTATTTCCTGCCGCGAAAGTTTGTGAAAAACTGTGATAGGCAGGATAAACCATTCTTAAACGACCACCTTTTAGTAAATGTGAAACCACGTTATTGTTAACGGAATTGTCGACTGTTATTAATTCACAGCGAAGGATACAATTTTGAATAGACCAGCTAGTTGTTGTGTTTCTTGTGGTAAAGTATAAACCGTTAACATCGTCTTCCGCTTGATTTGCTCCTACTGGTGTAGCCGGTCTAATTACAGGTTCTTGTGCATCAGAACAAATTTCAAAAATAAATTCTAACGGGCAATATCGAATAGGCGGATAATACCCAGATTGAACGAAGCCACAACAAGGTTTATGCCCCATCCGCACGAATTTTCCTTGCTCAATTCCTGTCGTGTTGGCTCTTGTAAGTTTTGGTAAAACAATTCCTCTATCATTTCTTCCTGTGGTTGCTGTTGCATCATGTCCTTCAATTGTAAACGCGTAAAGTCTATTAATTCTGCTGTCGTATCGTGTTAAACAACCTTCCTGAATATCGTCTAAATTTCTTACTTCCTCTGATTTAACAGATTTCATTTCTTCACATACTAAATTGTAATTGTCGATATCGTTTATCTGTTGCCCTGCTGCGTTACATCTATAACGAGTAAAAAAGGCATGACTTTCTCCTAGTGGTCTTAAATATTCTCCTGCTGTGGTTGATGTATTAACAACATCAAAAAATAAGCAAATACTGGACATATCGATATAATTGTTGTCTTCTCCTGTGATAACAAATTTAATATATTTATTACCATTGTTACTACTAAAAATATTTCCAGATACACTAGGAAAATGAACCTGCTTACGATCTGTAATATACGCGGCGCTTTCTGGAAGTCCGAACTGTAAGGAATTTATCATATTATCTTGCGTTTCAGCTATAACTAAATCCATTTTATATATTATTATTTAGATTTTTTATTATTATTACTATATTTTTTATGTGAATTTAAATTATTAATATTTTTAGAAATTTGTTTTTCCATTTGCGGTTGCGCTACTGCCGTTACATCGGTTTCTACTATTCCCCTGATCATCTCATAAGATGAATTATTTATATTTTTTGTAATTTTATTTTTAAATTGGACGTTTTCTGGGATTTTTCCTACCCTTGTTTGTTCTTTTGGTTTTCTGACCTTGTTAAGCATTATATTATATTGTTTTAGATAATTCAAACCCAACCCATCACGGGTATTCTTTCGTCAATGCCGTGTAATCTGTCGATGTCGTGATTTTTTACAGGATTGAAAGTGTTTGTGTCATAACTTATAGCCGCATTATCCAAACTACTGACGAGATCACCAGTCATTCTAAATCGCTTGTGCTGTTCCGTCGGTTTATCCAAACCAAAAATCGGTGCAATCAAACTTATTACGGGTGCATCATAAGTTCTCGTTTTATAATTTTTATCCTTGAATTCTTTGTTTAATTCTAAAACAACGCTACCCCCCATACTGTGCCCTAATAGTGTGTTCACTTGTGGATTTTCCATTAATACCCGCCTCGCCTCCTTGTAGCGATCCATATCTCTAATTCCACCAGTTTTTAATTTTGTGAAATTTTGTTGCCAGTCCCTAGTAGATGTTGTCCCCGCCACATACATTTTATTTCCCTTTACAAAAATTTTATTATCACGATCATATGCATATTTGATACCTTGAGTATTTGATATTTTGCCGTTGTGTTCCAACATCTTATTTAACTGTCCTTCAATCTTTGTCATTATATAAAAAGATTATAAATTAATTTATCAAATATAATATATATTAATATGAGTATCAGACCATTAACATATAAAAAGTTTATGTAAATTCAAAATATCGCACATCAAATAGTCGCGGTATCAGCGACTTTCAAATAGAATTAAGGGAAACATTTGAAATCCCCGACGGGACGATTATGCAAGTTCACGAGTTAGCAATTCCTAACACATGGTATTCAATAAACGAAAATAATAGAAATTTATATTTTGAACACAGAGTATTAGCACCTGCAACGCCAACAGGAACAACTTATTTAAGAATTGAAATACCGCTAGGAAATTACACACCTCCCGAACTGGCATCTACAATACAACAAGAATTAAATTTTTTCTTTGATGTTACAGGTAGACAGAATACATACACGGCTACATACAATACAATTTTAAATAAAATAACAATTGAATCAAATTTTTCAGAAATTATTTTTATTGTTCTTCCCGATAGCTTGATTGCAAATTTTGTAGGGTCTTTTTCAAATAACGTTGATCTAAATAATTTAAACAGTATAAACAGTGTTTTAAATACACCTATACCTCAAGATTTTTCAACTTCTGTCGTTCCGTGGGTTTCTGGATTTATAAATTTATTAGCACATCAAGACATTTATATCTCGTGTCCTGAATTATCAAATAATAATTTTCACAGTCCCTCAACATTTTCAAATGCCATAGTGAAAAAAATTCCTGTAAATGCTTCATTTGCTAGTATTATAAATGATCCTTACGGTGTTACAGATTATGATTATGTCAATGTCTCGCGTCGTTCAATAAGAAAACTAACATTTAGAATAACTGATGAAGTAGGCAACCTCATAAATTTCAACGGTGT
Source organism: Symbiodinium natans (assembly GCA_905221605.1). Classification (NCBI taxonomy): domain Eukaryota; class Dinophyceae; order Suessiales; family Symbiodiniaceae; genus Symbiodinium; species Symbiodinium natans. Next base: position 283,296 of record CAJNDS010001336.1, on the reverse strand, counting down.
TAATTTAAGTTTTTCTTTATTATTCCACAACACTGACGCGACGTGAAACATATTTAAACAGAAAAAAACATATAAAAACATATAGCGAGATGCCAGACTATCAAAAGGGAAAGATCTACGCCGTTTGGAACAGTGATTATACAGAATGCTATATAGGGAGCACATGTGAAAAACTATGTCAAAGAATGGCAAGTCATAGAGGGAACTACAAAAAATATTTACAAGGACACACGAGAGCCTTTCATACACTATACAGAATGTTTGATAAATATGGTATGGACAACTGTAGAATAGAACTTATTGAAGACTACCCATGTTCATCAAAAGAAGAACTGTTTAGACAAGAAGGATACAATATCAAAAATACAGATTGTGTCAATCGGAATGTTTCAGGACGGACACCAAAAGAAAGATACGAAGACAAGAAAGATGCAATTTTAGCACGACAAAAGACATACCGTGAAGGCAATAAAGACAAAATCAAGCAGAGAATGCGACTGTATTACGAAGCAAACAAAGAAAAAATCATAGAGAATGTGAAAGAATACGCCACACAAAACGCCGAAAAGATAAACCAGCACAAGCGAGAAACATACCAAAAACAAAAGCAGTCACAAATAACCAAATCTCAAAATGATGCTACATAATTTTTAATAGAATATATATAGAATGTTATATATGTCGGAACAAAATTCAGAAAATGTTGTAGCTAACGATGAACCTGAAAATGAAGCAACCGAAGCACCACAGGAAACAGAAGTTGAAAAAATTGAACCTGTGAATGAAGAACAAAAACGAGTAAAAATAACAGAAGTTATTAAAAATCCTACAGAATGTAAAGACTGTAAAAAACCTATGACAACTAAAACATTACGATATAGTCATCCTAGTGTGTGTGAAAAGAAACCAAGTAATATTATTGATAAACCAGTTAAAAAATATGCACCTAGAAAAAAACAAAAATAAATGTTGAACCATTAGCACCAGAACCACAAGAAAATAATTTAGTAGAACCACAACAATATCAAGAACAACAACAACCCTTATCTAAAGCAATGCCAGCTAAACCACCACAACAAATACAACAACAACCCTCAAACCCTTATGCAAATTTAACACAACAGCAATTATTACAATTACAAATGAGATCAATGAACGCCGAAATTATGAGAAGAAGACAGGAAAAATCCGATAATATGTGTAAAGCTATGTTTCAGGCTAGAAGTAAAAAATCTAAATAATAATATATACAAATGGTATTATATAATAGGTTTAAATTTCAAAAAAATAAAAAACTACATAAGAAAAAATCATTAGATAATCCTGTAGTAAATTCATCCGAAGATCTGGTATATCGTCAACAAAATCTAGACTATCTATTGAATTTGAAAAAACAATTAGAAGCGAGAGAGGCGAAAGAGAAAAACATGGCGTTTAAACGGAGACTATTAGAGGGTCAGATGAAAGCAAATTATGAAAGTGAGATGGCAAGATTGAAAGGGGAAATGCATAATCCACGAATACCCGAGACTTATCTAGAACATCTCAAAAAACGGTATGATACATTAAGCGAATTAAGTGAGTCTATTTTCTAAAACAATATATAAAAAAGAATGGTAGTTAAAAATACTGGAATACAATTTCATAGAAGATCTAGATATGAAGATATTTTGGAATTGGTCAATGATAACGAAGACGCGTTAAAACCCTTTCCGAATAGAGATGCTGTATTTTATAAACAAAGCAATAAAGGAACACGTTTTGATGGCAAGGATCATTTAGATAAATTAAAAGTCCAAGAAAAACAAATAGCCGAGCGAATTGTTAGAGATCATATGTTACGGGAATATGCGTCGGATAATGGTTTAACACACAGAGCATTATTTACAGAACATGACAGACCGGAACCAGAACAACCAAGATCGCCGGAAATGTATAATATAGGGACTGACCCTGATGAAATGTCTGTGGTTGAAGAATTCGGCACACCACCAGAACAACAATTGTTTCAAATCAACGAAACATTAGGAAACATAGCAACAGCACAACAAGGCAACCAACAAGCAATTTATCAAGCCCATCAACAACAGTTAGAAAGAGAAGAAGAGGGAGGATCGGGAACTTTAAGAAGTCTAGGAAGTGGGGCATTAAGTTTAGGAAGCGGAGCATTAAGAGTAGGTGGCAATGTTGCCGGAAATATGGTTTCCGGTATGGATTTCGGGAGTTCTCTTCTGGCCGGTATGTCACAGGAAGCAATAAGTCAATTCAATGAAGTGATAATGAATAGAATAAATCCGCCACCAAGACCATTATTAGATTTTACAGGAGATCCTAGAACAGGGCAATTTACAACATACGATCCAATGCCAATTCCAAATATGCAATATTTACAACCTTCAATAATTTTACAACCCCATCAACCTAATGTAGGAGCAACACAACAACCACTACCAGTTGCATCATCAAGTCAACCTACAGTATCGGAATTACCGGCATTGCCACCAATACCACAGCCAATACCACAGCGACCAACAGAACCAAGAGGCAAAGCAAGACCCAGACCATCACCGAAAACATCGCCAGAACCACCACGACCTAATTTTCAACAAGGCGGGTCGCGAAGCTCGCGAGCCTCTGGTGCGGCGTCGTCAAGTTCAAGCGGAAATGCACCCCCTCCACGACAAGAAAAACCACCACGAACAGAACCACCAAGAACTCGTTTAAATAAAAAAACAAACACTAAAAAAGATGGAAATATCGTCAAAGAAAGAAGTCAAGAGGAAGAAGAACCCACCAGTTCAAAATTAATTATTCCAAGTAAAATTGGTATTCAAAAATTGAGGGAAATATTTGAAGAAGCAAACAACAGAAATAAAATAAATACTAAAACTTATAGAAACTATAGAAGTCTATATAATAGTTGGATAAGATCTGCTGGTGATAAAGATAGAAAAAAACAATACTTACAAGATCTCAAAGATTTATATAGGAATGAAATATATAAAAAATAAAAGCTTAAAATATTTCAATAAATAATAATCTTTATTGAAATATTTATTTTTCAAAAGTTTTAAAAGTTTTAAAAACTAAAATATATAGTATTATATATATATATATATGAAAAAATCAGTTCAAGATGAATTATTTGAAATACTATACAAACAGGCAAAGCACGAATTAGAAAAACTAGAAATTATCAAAGAAAGTAGGGAAAGTAAAATTGTAGAAATAAAACAAAAATGCGTTATAGAAAAAGAAGAACAGGAACATTTAGATAAGGAAATGAAGTATTTAGAAAAACAAATTGAACTACAAAAAGAACTAATTGAATTGTATGAAAATAATATTTCATAATTTATGTGAAATTATACATATTTAAAGACATGAAGATAAAAAAAAAGTTTTAAAAGTTTATGATATATGGTATATGCCTAAAGGGATAATAACATATATCTATAACCATGGTGAGTTCAAGATATTGTAGAGGTTGTCAGAGAATGCGTGAGTGGTGGGAATTTTCAGAAAACTTCAAATTATGTGATGATTGTAGAAGACGATGTCGTGAAAAAAGTAGAAAGAATTATGAAGAAAACCCAGATTTATGTAAGTTAAAACAAAAGCAATATAGGGACAGTCATAAAGAACAAGAAAAAGAACGACATAAAAGGTATCAAGAGGATAATAAGGAAAAAGTGAAAGCATATAAAAAAGAATATATGAAACTAATTTATCATTGTCCGTTTTGTAACTATGATGTAAAACATTACAAAAAATCACAACATGAGAAATCAGTTACACATAAAAACAATGTAATATTAAAAGAACTTGAAGATATGAAAAACATAAATATTAAGTTAAATGAAGTTGAAGACGATGATGTGAAAAATTATTTACAAAATAAAATGTAAAAATTATCACAAAAATTATCACAAAAAATATCACAAAAAATATTACAAAATTTGTAATAAAATTGATGATAAAAATTTATGAATTTTTTATTATAAATTTCTGAAAATTTATGAATTTTTGAATTATTTGACTGCTTGAAAAGTGACCTAAAATTTACAAAAAATAAAATTGAATTTATTATGCTGATTGAAAAATTGATTTTTTAAATTTTATATAATATTTTTTGTAAACTTTAGTGATTTTTTTGATGGAAAACGTGCGAGAGTATGATGTCAAAAATGAGGAAACATATTTTGGAAAATGGAAAATGTGTATCCCCCCCTAGGGGTGAAAACGGATGAGCTATCAGCGGGACGGAGATAACACTTGGGGCGTCCCTATTTCTAACTTTTTATACCTTCTAAATCAAAAAGAATCCCCTTCTAGGGACCCCCAAGAAGGGTGCCCCTATTTACGAACACCTCATGTATACACATATATGCAAAACGAACCACATACACAAAGCGCCTAAGTTCCCCAAACTTCCCCCCCAACTTCCCCCGACTTCCCAAACTTCCTGAACCCCAGATGAGCTCTACCAGTTTCGAGGATTCAGATCAACACGACGGAGGAACGAAGCAGCGACCCGGTTTCTCTCTTTCTTTTGTTTTTTAAGGGTTTAGGGTTTAGGGTTTAGGGTTTAGGGTTTAGGGTTTAGGGTTTAGGGCGGCCCGGTTCTCTCTCTTTTTTTTCGGGGGGTGGGGAAGGGGGGGGGGGGGGCTTTTGAGGGGTGCGGGTTGGGATGTTCTCCCTTTTGAGGGGTGCGGGTTGGGATGTTCTCCCCCTTATACCAACAGTCCTTAATAGGGATTATACTAGGGGGGATGAAGGGCTGTTGGTATAAGGGGGAGCATCCCACGGTGTGGGGATTTAGATTTGTTGGAGCTGTTGGGTGTTTTTGGGCTTTATTGTTCTGAGGCCCTAAACCCTAAACCCTAAACCCTAAACCCTAAACCCAAAAACCTAAACCCTAAACCCTAAACCCGTGTTCTTTCGGGGCTTTTCGGGCTCAAGGGGTTTCCCGGGTTTCCTGTTCTAGGCCTTTAGGATTCTCGGGCTTTGTGGGGTCTCGGCTCTTGTTGGCCCGTGCTTTTGTGCTTTGGGCTTTCAGGTCTTAGGCTTTTTGGGGGGCTTTAGGGGGATCTAGGACCCCTTCCTTCCTTTGTAAATTGGGTTAGGTTGCCTTCCACCGCTCAACTTAAGACCCCCAAAACAGGGAGGTATCTCTCTGAATCCTGGGATGGTGCCTTGCGTAGCTGACTTCGGGGTTGAGGGTTGGATGCTGTGGGCTCTCTGAGGCTTATAAGCCTTAAACAGTTTCGAGGCCCTCGCCTAGTTCAAGGGCCTTCAAAACCGAAATTTTAGGGGTTTAGGGTTTTGGGGCTGAACTACGGTGTTTAGGGTGTCTGGGGTTTTGGTGTTGGGGTTTTGGTTTAGGAGGTTAGGGGTTCTGAAGTATTTTGGGTTTAGGGCCCTTGTCCCAAGGTATGCTCAAGTCCTGGTCCGTCTACATGGTGGAGGTCAACGACTTTGGTCGCAAGCAGCTCTGCTTCGAAAACCCCCTAAACCCCCTAAACCCCCTAAACCCCCCTAAACCCCCCTAAACCCCCTAAACCCCCTAAAGCCCCTAAACCCCCTAAACCCCCTAAACCCCCTAAACCCCCTAAACCCCCCAAACCCCCAAAACCCCCAAACCCCAAACCCTAAACCCTAAACCCTAAACCCCCCGCCCTGCCCCAACGCCCAGGTTTACGGTGGAGAAGCGCTTCGACGACTTCGACCGCCTCCACGCGGACCTCCGGGAGATGGATGCGGGCATGTGCCTCTCTTGTAGGGTTCAGGATTTAGGGTTCGGGTTTAGGATTTGGGATGTTTAAGGGGGTATGGGGCGGGGGGTGTCCTCTCTTATTGTGGGGGGGGGGGGGGGGGTGGTGGAAAGCCATGGGGTTGGCACCTGGTGAAACATTCGAAGGGGGGGGGGGGGGAGTACAGGGGGCTGTCGGGGTAACGGGGAGGTACTACGGGGGTTTTAGGGGGAAACAGGCGCGTAAAAAACCTGGTTGTTTCGTGGACTTTTGGAGAGTTTTCTTTTTATTGTTTTTTTTTCCTTTTTGGGGGGGTGGGGGGGTGCGGGGGTGTTGGCTACGACTATGTTCCTCTATATTCATGCCCAAAACACCGGTATTTGCAGCGTTGTTGCTCCTCTACACAACATGCTGCACCAGGATGTTTGACGTTTATGTAACAAGATGCACTGTCACAAGGCTTATGCGAAAGGTGTGTCGTCATGACGCTCGAACCACTAACAACTGCCAGCAGAAGCAACATAAAAGAACAAAAATCAAAAACGCACAAAACTGACGCTGGTGTGCATGTCGTAAAACATCGTAAAAGCCATGGTTTTCTGTGCTTGTTTGCCGCCATTGTGGCCGTTCACTAGAACGCCTGATTCGAAAGGAGCGATGTGTACTTTTGTTCTCATCTTCAGATTTTTAGGCGAAATGTTATTGCATGTGCAGAAAACGTCGGTTTTAGTGGGTGTTTCAACACCTAGCCCATGCTTTCCTAATTCTCTGGTTGTCGGCTTAGCCATGGAGTTGCGAGCACAACGTGCCCAAAACCCGAGCGAAAAGCACGTCGCATGCTTCAAGTCTCCAGGTTTTTTGTGCGCCTGTGACCTTTTAGGGGGGTATCGGTATGGGGGGGGAAAGAACAGTTCTAGGGCGGAATCCCCTGTAAGTCTACGCCTGAGCTCCGCCCCAAACTGCTCAAGCCCACGTGAACTGCAATGATGAAACTACCCTTTGTAGTAACCGCGACACCATCCTTGGGGATGAGCGAAATTAGCGGGAAAAAACCCTGAACCCTAAACCCTAAACCCTAAACCCTAAACCCTAAACCCTAAACCCTAAACCCTAAACCCTAAACCCTAAACCCCCCTACGGATCAAAGGCCCCCTCTGCCGGAGAAGAAGTTCATGCAGTCCACCGACGCCTCCGCCAGGGCCTTAGTCGAAGAGGTGCGCAGCTTTTGGGGGGTTTGAGCCCAAGACGGGTTTTGGGTTTTGGGTTTTGGGTTTTGGGTTTTGGGTTTTGGGTTTTGGGTTTTGGGTTTTGGGTTTTGGGTTTTGGGTTTTGGGTTTTGGGTTTTGGGGTTAAGCCCCCTGAAAGAACGCATCTTCACTAAACCCTAAAACCCGAAACCCCAAACCCTAAAACCCTTGAAAAAATCTAAGCCCCAAACCCTAAGACTCGAAGCTCTTAAAACCCTGAAACCCTAAGCCCGAAAAACCCTCAGCCCTAAACCCCCTTTGAGCCAAAAAACATGAGGGGGTTTACGAAAACAAGGGGCCCTAATATAAGCCCCAAAAAGTAGGATTCACTTATAACAAATACCCCCAATAAGGTACCCAGTAAGTTCGGAAACAACCATCGAGGTGGTCGCCGAGCGGAAGCCTGCCTTCGAGCGGATCCTGCGACACCTGCGCCCGCAGCAGCAGCTACGAGGGGCTTTGGGGGATTGAAGGGTTTGGGGTTTAGGGTTTGGGGTTTAGGGTTTAGGGCTTAGGGTTTAGGGTTTAGGGCTTGGGGTTTGGGGTTTAGGGTTTAGGGTTGTCATGGTCTTTGAGGGGGTGTCTGGAGGGTTTTTGAGGTGCTGCGGGCTGCGGGTTACTCATGATACGCGAATAGCGACTCGACCGATCATCACATCAGGTCGGAACATGAATCACAAAACCACTAGTAGGAGCAGTAGCGGTAGTAGTACTCTTGTTGGCTGCAGCAGGAGTAGCAGTAGCAGCAATAGAAGTAGCAGTGGTGCATCCGTCGTAGCAGTAGTATAGCAGCAGTAGCAGGAGCAGGACTAGGAGTAGGAGTAGGCGACGACCACCACTACCACGACCACTGCCACTGCCACTGCCAGTAGTACTGCTAGTCGTCGTCGTAGGGGGGGAAGTTTTAACCCTAAACCCTAAACCCTAAACCCTAAACCCTAAACCCTAAACCCTAAACCCTAAACCCTAAACCCTAAACCCTAAACCCTAAACCCTAAACCCTAAACCCTAAACCCTAAACCCTAAACGAGGTTGAGGAGCGAAGCAGCGGTGCACGAGCTTCTAAGCTGCAGTACTGGTGGAGGGGGGTGGGCAGAGGCCTTCGGGGTTTAGGGTTTAGGGTTTAGGGTTTCGGGCGGGGAGGGGGGGCGGGGGGGGGGGGGGTTCGGGTTCAGGGTGTAAAGGTTGACAGTTGGCTCACAAGGGTTTGGGGTTGGAGGGTTTGCCAACTACGTTTGGTGAAGAGCCCTCATGCACCCCAAACCCGATATAGCCGGAGCCCTAAACCCCAAACCCTCCAGGAAGCAGCGATGCATCCTAAACCCTATAAATCCGATAAAATCGAACCCTAAACCCTGAACTTTGGGGGAATCCTATATGCACCCCATAAACCCTGTAAATTCTAGAAAATACGCCCTAGGAACCCTGAAAAAAACCCTGTAAACCCTCTAAACCCTGTACACCCCATAAACACCATAAACCCCCTAAACCCCCTAAACACCCTACAAACACCAAAGAACCCCCTAAACTCTAAACCCAAAACGCCCAAACACTATACACCCCCTAAACCCCAACGACCTCAAAATTCCCCCCCCCCTCTAGGGCTTAGGGTTTAGGGTTTAGGGTTTGGGGTTTAGGGTTTAGGGTTTAGGGTTAAAACTTCCCCCCTAGGAAGCAGCAGACGATCTTCAAGTTCCTCGAGCTGCCCACGCCTGCGGTAGTGGCCTTTAGCCGCCCGGGCGCTGGTTTAGGGTTTAGGGTTTAGGGTTTGGGGTTTAGGGTTTAGGGTTTAGGGGTTTAGGGGTTTAGGGGTTTAGGGGTTTAGGGGTTTAGGGGTTGAAAGGATTCTTCCTCCAAGGTTTCGCAAGGGGCTTTAGAGGGGTTCAGCGATTTTCGGGTTTAGGGGTTAGGGTTTAGGGCTGAGGGTTTAGGGCATAGGGTTTTAGGGTTTCAGGGATTTAGGGGTTTAGGGTTTAGTGTAAACTCCAGAAAGTTAGAACATGGTTTAAGGTTGATTAGAGCTGGGATTCCCTTTAGGAACCCTCTTGGGGTATGAGGAAAATGATGTTCCAACTGTTGGGGGTTTACCGTAGGGCTGAGGTGAAAAGAGCTGTCCAAGGTTCGGGGGTTTAGGGTCTTTATGTGGTGGAAGGTCTTAAGGGCATTGCGGATTTTCGGGCCTGAGGGACGAACGTTTAGTGTTCAAGGGTTTACAAAGGGGCCAAATCCTAAACCCTAAACCCTAAACCCTAAACCTACATGACATGTTTTGGATGCGTTCGAGCTTCTGTAGCTGAGGATACCTCTTCAAGACGCAGCGCCTCGCGAGCGCGCGCCAGTGCGGAAGCTTGGCTACAACAGGGCCCGCGAACAGGGTTTAGGGTCAGGGTTTAGGGTTTAGGGTTTGGGGTTTAGGGTTTAGGGTTTGGGGTTTAGGGTTTTGGGTTGAGGGGGGTTTTAGGGCATTTAGGGTTTTAGGGTGTTAGGGTTTCAGGGTGTTAGGGTTTTTGGGTTTGGGGTTTTAGGGTTTTAGGGTTTTAGGGTTTTAGGGTTTTAGGGTTTTAGGGTTTTAGGGTTTTCGGGGTTTAGGGTTTTAGGGTTTTAGGGTTTTAGGGTTTTAGGGTTTTGGGGTTTTGGGGCTTTAGAGTTTTAGGGTTTTAGGCTTTTAGGGTTTTAGGCTTCAGGGTTTAGTGCTCAGGGCAGCAACTCTCTCTGGTAGCAACAACCCCCCCCCCCCCCCCTCCTCCCATTCAACATTTCCCGGTTTTGGGAGGAGCAGCGGAATATGCAGTAATTGGGGTTGCTCCCTGTCACACCTTGAGACCCTAACACACGACTCTTGGTACTACTATTAGCCCATGTTTCGAGAGCTCGTGTCAGCTCAGCACCCATCACACCTTGAGACCCTAACACACCATTAGTACTGTCTCCAAGTTTTGTTTCGAGAGCTCCTGTACCATCTTGACTTAGAAACCGTACCATCGTGAGTCTTTCTACGTGACAGGAAAACCGCTCCTAGATTCAAGGGTCCAGAGTTAATGGATGACTGAGCGAAAGGAACCCACCCTCGAGATCCCACCATCATGCTTTAAGTGTGTTCACATGTCATGCCATTAAGCGCCCGCACACATGATGCCTTAACCTGTGATTGAATACGTGAAGAGAACGCAATTAATGAAGTTATAAGGAATGAGAGTCATGGAATGACGGGCGTGAACTTTATTGAAGGCGTGAACGCAACCCGCGAATTCCATGTCATTCACTCCTTTCATACGGTAATTCATCAGGAATTACTACGAAGAGAAAATTTTATTGGGGATGTGTAAGTGAATAAATGAGTGCACGAAATCCCCATAAAATATGAACGAAGTATTCACTCCCGGGCACATAATAAATACGCTAAATTTGCCCGGGGTAATTTCACATTTATAAGTTGATAATTAAAATGCTGTTCACTGGTGATGAAAAAGCCCTAGTTATAATACCTTTTCATGAGTTTCTCTCCATGAGGGTTTAGGGGTTTAGGGTGTAGGGTAATCTAGACCCCAAAAACTCAAACCCTGAACCTAAACCCAAGTAGCATACTGGATTAGCATGCAGTACGAAAAAAAAAAACAGGGCGCAGGGGAACAAACCCAGCCTGGCAGGAAAGCTGACGGATCCCAAGTGGGAGAAGGACGGGCTGAGAAAGAAGACTCCTAAACCCCTAAGCCGTGAACCCTAAACCCTAAACCCTCAACCCTCTAAACCCTAAACCCTCTAAACCCTAAACCCTCTAAACCCTAAACCCTAAACCCCCTAAACCCTAAACCCTAAACCCATCTGAGCCCTAAACCCTCTTCTCCCCACGGTATTCTGGGGGGTTTATAAAGAGCTTGTCGGTCTTGTGGCGTGTACTTATAGGGTGCAAGAAGAGAGGGTTTATAGGCACGAGAGGGTTTAGGATTTAGGGCATTTGGGGTGGAACTTCGGATGCGCGGATCTAGAAGGCCCTAACTACAAAGCCACCTCAACCATCGAAGACGCCCCAATCAGGGCCAAACGCGAAGCTTTTTCTCAGGCATCTACGTGAACAGACCAAATATCTACCAGAATGCCCAAAATTCCGAGTTTTGCGGAGTTTTGGGGTTCTGGGTTTAGGGCCCCCCAAACCCTCGAGCCCTCCTGCCCTCGTGCCCTCGACCCCGACAGGACCACGCCTACCGCCTGACCCATCCGGCCGTGGTGCGGACGAGCCTACGGCTTCTGGGCGAAGGCGAGGTTTTGAGGGCTCCGGATTTAGGCTCAGCCTTCCCAACATCCTGCATCCTATGCCTCGGTTGGGGGGGGGGGGTGGGGGGCAGTAGAACCCTTGAAGCTTCCTAAGCCCTAAAGAGTTTCCCCCCAAAAAACAAAATCAGAAGACCTGAAGCCCTAAAAGCCTCAAAAGCCCTCACACCCTAAAGCAGCCAAAAGAAGAAACCCTAAAAGCCCTAAAAACCAAAAAAGACACCTCCCCCAAAAAGCGTGCGGCAGCCCAAAAAAAGAAGATCCCCCATCCCCCCCCCCCCCTTAAAAAAAAAAAAAAAAAAAACCTAACCCCCCCCCCCACCCCTACGCCTGCGGAGGTGCTCTTCTCGAGGCGGCCGAAGCGGCGGCGGCTGCTCCGGAGCCTTTTTTGTTTTTAGGGCAGGGTTTCGGGTTTAGGGTTTGGGGTTTCGGGTTTCGGGTTTCGGGTTTCGGGTTTGGGGTGTAGGGTTTCGGGTGTAGGGTTTAGGGTTTGGGGTTTAGGGTATAGGGTTTAGGGTTTGGGGTTTAGGGTTTAGGGTTTCGGGTTTAGAGTTTAGGGTTTCGGGTTTAGGGTTTTGGGTTTGTTCTTCGGGTGTAGGGTTTGGGGTTTAAGGTTTTGGGTTTCGGGGTCAGGGTTTAGGGTTTGGGGTTTTGGGTTTCGGGTTTAGGGTCTAGGCCCTAAACCTTACGCCCTACCATGTTAAGGACGTGGGGTGGGCAACTTGGGGGAGCGTTGAGTATCAGGGGATTCGCCCTCAACCGAAAAGCCGATGATAGCAACCTCGAAGCTCGAAACCCGCAACAAACATCCCAAACCCTAAGCCCCTTATCGCAAAGTCCCATGAACCCCCCAAAGCCTCCAAACCCTAAAACCACAAACCCTCAAAGCTCTTCTTCAGAACACTCAAAACTGCGCCCCCAACACGTGAGGACCTGTCACCCGACTCGGAGGACGGAGCTGCGGAGAAGGCCCCGAAAACCTTCACCCGCTGTTATTTGTGTTGTTTTTTTTTTTTTTTTTTTGGGGGGGGGGGGGGGGGTTCTTCCTCGACTCATGGCTTTTCGTTGGGCCTTTCGGAGTATTTGTTTTTGTTCGGGTTTCCTTGGGGGTTTTAAACCCGGGCAGCTTGTGCTGCCCTGTCAGCGCTAACTAGCAGCTTTCTGCCTGTGGAGTCTTCAACACTTAGGGTCTGGGTAACCTTTCTGGTTACTGTCTGGGGGTCTCCGAAATTTGCGGTAGCCTCTTGGGGTCCTTATTTGGGGTTTATTTTTGGGGTCCCCGATTTCCGCAAACCCCCATACATACAAGGTTACCCATTTTGGGGCTAGGGTATTCAGCCCCCTAAGAACATAAGGATCACTGCCCCATACAAGGAGAGAGCTCTTTTCAAATGCGGTTTAGGGTCCAGGGTTGAGTTTATTAGATGAGCCTATAAGCTCCCCCTGCGGCTGGCGCCAAGTCGCGCGTGGTGCGGTGGGCGTGGCACTCTGCAACCTAAACCCTAAACCCTAAACCCTAAACCCTACTGTAAACCCTAAACCCTAAACCCTAAATTTTGACATGCAAAGCTTAAGGCCCACGGGGGCTCGTACCTCTGCCCTTGGTGTGCCTGGGCTTCTCGGAGCAGACTTGGAGGGCCATGTGCTCCTTGCTGCATGTCCGGCGTTGGCTGCCGCGGAGTTTGAGCGCACAACGACCTTCAACGATCCAGCCGCATCTAAGCATTTCTTGCGTCCCCAGATTGAGTGAAATGGTCTAAAGGTGCTGTTAAGGGAGGCACTTTTTTCTCAACAAGAAACCTTAGGGCAACCCTCTACAAGCCCAAACCCTGAAACCCTAAAAACCCTCAGTCCCTGTAAGCCCTAAAACCCTAAAGAAGCCGAACCCGGCCCTTTTGTCACCTCAGGCCCCAAACCCTAAGCCCGAAACCCTGGCTGGACTCTGAAGCCCAAAAAACACCCAACAAGGGTTTAGGGTTTAGGGTTTAGGGTTCCGAGGTCCTCAGAAAGGCCAAGAGCCCTAGAGACCTAAAACCTCTACGGAAGCACGCATCAAACCTCCAAAGCCCCAAAGCCCTAAAACCCGAAACCCCCAGAAGAACTCTACTGCATACGCCATCTTTTCAAACATCCTCTGTCAGTCCTTTTGAACCTGAAAACCTAGACCTAAACCCTAACACGAGAACCTTCCTATTTCAGGCCTAGCGGCACGGGCCGGCCCCCGCCCCCCAAAGCACGAAACCTTGAACCTTGGCACTGTCTTCTCTTTCCCGTGTCTTTGTCCTCTCCTTCTCTCTGTCTCTCTTTCTCCTGCCTTCGCCCCCCCTCCCTCCCCCCCCCTCCCCCCCCGGCGCGCGCGCGCGCGCGCGCCGCGCGCGCGCGCGCGCACCCGCATCAGGAGCATCAGTGGGGTTGGTTTGGGGGCCTTAAAAGCATTCTATGCATGCGTTTTGCCTTCGAAAAACCTTCAGAAAACGCTGTAAACACGTGTTTTTGGGCTTGGGAAGCCTTTTGGGACCCAGGAAAGGGAGCATCATGAGCATCAGCGGCCTCCCCCAGGCCATCCAAAACCCCCTTAAACACGCCGATTGTATGTGCTTGAACGCTTGCGTGCCCACGAAACCCCCAAAAGCAAGACCCCGAATGCCCTTAAGGGCATTCGGGGTCCTGCTGTTCGGGTGTTTTGTAGGCACGAAGCCGTTCGAGCGCGTAAAATGAGCGATTTTAGGGGCGTTTTTACGTGGACCCACAAAACACTCGGTATTTACGAGGTTTTCTGCTGTTGGAACCCCCCCCCAAAACAAGCATCATGAGCATCAGCTGGGTCTCTGGGCCGTGGGCCCGGAGGCCCACGAAGCCCATGAGAAACGATGGCTGGATGATGCGCCCGGACCCCCGCGCATCAGCAGCATCAGCAGACCCCCCCCCCGGACATGGGCTTCGATGATGCGCACTTTGGGGGCGGGTCAAGGGCAACAAGGGTGGGGGTCGGAGGCACGCGTGAAAAACCTCATAAAAACACGGTATTTACGGTGATTTCAGCGTTTTTCAGCGTTTTTTACTGCCTTGGGGCCGCGGGCCAGGGCTGCTGACGCTCATGATGCTCGCCTGGTTTTGGGCTTCCGGTACCCCCCCCAAACCTTGAAAAACATGGTTTCGGCCTGGCGCGCGCCCCATGTGAAAAGCTAGGGTCGATGATGCGCGCCTGTGAGGGTTTAATGGGGTGCTGCGGGCGTTTTGCGGCAACGGTTTTTCGTTAAAAAAAGAACCATGGTTTTTACGTGGTTTTCGTGCTTTTCGCACCACCGCGTGTTGCGTCCCCTTGGATGCCGTTTTGGAGGCCTCCCGAAGGGCCCCGCGCGAATATGAAGCAAATTTGGGCGGGGTCGGCGGCTCGGGCGCTCGCCCCTTGAAGCTAGCGCTTTAGTGCGACGCAGGCTCCGCCCTGGCCGGATTTAAGAGCCTCCGGCTCAAGCCGCCGACCCCGCTGGAGCATAGTTGAAAGCTTTAAACGCGGTTGTCAGCTCAAAGGATGCCAAAAGTTGATTTGCTTGAGCCTCTTTGGGGGGGGGGGGGGGGGGGGGAATTAAAAGAGCTTGAAGGAAGCCCAACAATGGGAGAGGGGCGGCAAGGGGGGGGGGGGGGCAAGGGGCAAGGGCGGTGGGAGGGGGGGGGGGGGGAAGGGGGGAAGGGGGGGGGGTTTGGGGGGGTGGGGGGGGGGGGGCTGGGTGGGTTTTGTCCCAAACAACCCCTCTGTGCCCCGCCCCCCCCCGCGTTTTGGGGGGGTAAGGAGGGAAAGAGGGCTCCTTTTCCCATCTCGTTGGCCGAAACCAAAGCCATAGAAAGCAAGGAAATCCCACGTAAGCCCAAACCCCAAACCCCAAACCCCCAAACACCACCCAATAGCCATCTAAAACCCTGCAGACCCTCAAAGACCGTAAGCGCTCAACAGAAGAACCCCCGGCTCCAAAATCCCCGCTTCAGGCTCTCCCTAAACCCTACGCCCCAAAGCCCCAAGCCCCAATCCCTATGAAAGCCCTCAGCCCTAAAGCGTAAAAGCTCCAAAGCCCAAATTGTAGGATCCTTAAAAGGGGGGGGGGGGGTTCATGGGGGGTAGGTACCTAGGGAGCCTTAAGGAAGCTTAGGGAGCTTCCTTAGCATACTAGGGAACCTTGGGTTACTTCCCCCCTTTGAACAATAAGCCCTAAGCCCTAAGCCCTAAACCCTAAACCCTAAACCCTAAGCCCTAAACCCTAAACCCTAAACCCTCCCTCAAGGAACCCTAGAGCCCCCCCCGCCCCCCCCAGCCCCCCCAACCCCTGCCGCTCCCAGCCCGCGCCTCCTCGCCGGGACCCGGCCGCCCTGGCGGAGGCCGAGGCGTCCGTCGTCGCTCCTGGGACTGCAGTTGGGGAGATTCGGGTTGTCCAAAGGTTATTTTCCAAGGTTTTAGGGTTTAGGGTTGTTTTTTTTAAGGGATTCTTTTGAAGGGTTTTTGAAGGGTTCTTAAAGGGTGTTTAAGGTTTTTTAGGGATGTTTAAAGGGTTTTAAAGGGTTTGTGAAGAGTTGGTTTTGTTTAAAGGGTTTGTATGGGTGGAGATTTAGGGTTTGGGGTTGTGGGATTCTAGGATTTTGGGGTTTAGGGTTCTAGGGGTTTTGGGGCTCTAGGGTTTTGGTGTTTTGCAGTTTTTGTGGTTTAGGGTTGTGGGGCTTTAGGGGTTTGGGCTTTGGGGGGTTTTAGGGCTCTTGGTTTTTTTAGTGATTTTGGGGCTTTGCGAGTTTTAGGGCTTTAAGGGGCGTTAGGGGCTTTGGATAGGGTCTTTAGGTGCTGTAATTCTGGATGGTTTTTTTGGGTTAGAGAAATGGTATGGTGGAGCCTAGTCTACTCCATTTCTTGTATAGTTTGTCGTATTAGTGCTATCTTTGTAACAGGCCTCTCGAATAAGGGGATGTAAGAAAGGATATATATATATATATACAGATATTTTATTCATACATATATATATATATATATATACATGCATTGTTATATATACACCTTATATCATCCCACTTTTCCTAAGTACCCTCCTGTAGTCCTCCTTTCGTCCCTTGATGGTTTGGGGATGCAAACCCTCAACCCCAAAACCCCTCGAAGCCCTCCGGAAAGTTTGGGAGCCCAAGGAGATTTTGCGCTTCGCCGTGGCCAATGGCAATGAGCAGACGCGTCAGTGCGGCCCCCGGGGCGCATGTGCCTGTGAGACCTATCTGTGGGCCTCTGTCTGGTCTTCTTTCAGGAGGGGGGGGGGGGGGGGGGGGGGGGGGGGGGGGGGGGGGGGGGGGGGGGGGGGGGGGGGGGGGGGGGGGCGGGGGTGGGGGGGGGGGGGGGGGGGGGGGGGGGGGGGGGGGGGGGGGGGGGGGGGGGGGGGGGGGGGGGGGGGGGGGGGGGGGGGGGGGTGGCGGGGGGGGGGGGGGGGGGGGGGGGGCGGGGGGAAGGCGCGGTTGGGGGGGGGTGGGGCGGGGCAGGGGGCCTGCAGATTAACCCTGACCCCTAAAACCCTACATCCCCAGACCTCGAAAAAACCATAGGTTGAGATGGTTCGGCTTGGACTAAACCTTAATTCAGGATTTCTAGCAGAGGTTACCCAACTTCGAGCCTTAGGAAGTACGTACCCAGGGCCCCTTAGCCCCCAACAGCCTTAACAGCCTTGATTCCCTTTTTAAGTTCTTGATTGCCTTATAAAAAACGCAACCGACCCCCCGAAAGGTTAACAACAATCTGACTACTACTGGGCTCCAAGGGAAGAGTAGGGTTTAGGGTTAGAGTTTTAGGGTTCAGGGTTCAGGGCTTAGGGTTTTAGAGTTTTAGAGTTTTAGAGTTTTAGAGTTTAGAGTTTTAGAGTTTTAGAGTTTTAGAGTTTTAGAGTTTTAGAGTTTTAGAGTTTTTAGAGTTTTAGAGTTTTAGAGTTTTAGAGTTTTAGAGTTTTAGGGTTTTAGGGTTTCAGAGTTCAGGGTTTAGGGTTTTGGGGTTCAGGGGGGGGGGTTCCTTTTGCGCGCTCTTGAGAAGATCACGATCCCCAAGCCCCAAAGCCCCCTCCAAGCCCTCGAGCGAAACCCTAAACCCTAGACCCTAAACCCTAAACCCTAAACCCTAAACCGCATGAGCCTCACAGTGTCAAAGGTTCTTTCTCCAAGAGAAGGGCCTCTCCGCGCTGCTGGGGTTCATCTTCCGGAAAGGAATGAAGGACAGGCTCCAGGGTTAGGGTTTAGGGTTTAGGGTTTAGGGTTTAGGGTTTAGGGTTTAGGGTTTAGGGTTTAGGGTTCAGGGTTCAGGGTTCAGGGTTCAGGGTTCAGGGTTCAGGGTTCAGGGTTCAGGGTTCAGTGGGTTTGGTCAGCCCCACCCTAAACGCCAGTCCTGTCGGGTTGAGGGTTTAGGGCTCACAGGGTTGAGGGCGTAGGGTTAATAAGTTATTAGGGTGTAGGGAACCCTAAACGCTAAGCCCTAAGCCCCAAGCCCAAAGCCTTAAGCCCTAAACCTTACCCTAGACACCATCCCCAAAACCCCGAATCCGAAGATTCGGCTTGGCAACCCTAAACCCTGAGGCCTCCAGGCAGCCGACAAGTCATCATGTAGCTTCAAGATTGCAGGGTTCTTAGTGGTTTAGGGTTTAGGGTTTAGTGTTCAGGGTTTAGGGTTTAGGGATACTCACAGGGTTCTTAGTCTGCTGAGTGTGTAAGGGCTGTAAAGGACTCCTTCTAGAAACGCTGCTGTGAGTATCCCTAAACCCGAACCCCCAAAACCCCTAAACCTCGTCAGTCTTCTATTCTCCCTGGTCTGCGGGGGGGGGGGGGGGGGGGGGGGGGGGGACTTGGACATGAACACCGGGATGAGGGCTTTTGGGGGTTTGGGGATTTGGGCGTGTGGGTTTAGGGTTTAGGGATTTTTTTTTTTTTTTTTTGGGGGGGGGGGGGGGGGGTTAGGGTTCAGAGTTGGGGTTTCTGGCATTTTTAGGGGTGTAGGTTTTGAGGGCTTTGGGGGCTTTGCGGGGTGTTAGGGGTTTTGGGGCTTGTGGGTTCTGGGGGTTTTGGGGGTTTCAGGGCTGGGCTGTTTTTCCTTGCTTTTTCTTTGGTTTCTGTTTGGTGTTTAAGGTTTTCTGGGGCTTTGGGCTTTTGGGGTATTAGGTGTTGAGCATTTGGGGCTTTCCGAAGTTTTGCGCAATAAGACGACCCCCCCCCCCCATATACTCTAATAGAACGAAACTGGGGGGGTAGTTAATATATAATGTGCAGCCACCTCCCCCCCCCCCCACATTGCCGGTCCGAGAGACAGGAGCCCGCAAATGGCCCAGATCCGCGTGCGCGAGGCAAGTGCCCCTAAAAATGCTGATTTAGGGTTTAGGGTTTACGGCCTAGGGTTTAGGATGCGAATTTCCTGGAAGGCGGAAAAGGGGGATTGGGAATCTAGCATTGGAATCTAGCATTGACAGGATTTATCGGGTTTGTAGTGTCGAGGGGGTTTATCGGGCTTAGGCCAGGAGATGGGCAGTTCGCTACGTGTTGTTATGCTACAGTAAGTCTTTACATCCATGAGGATCACGAAAGGGCGGGGCACATGGGGGGCATCCTTTACGGAACTGCCACATCCTGTTGTTGAACATGCCTTGCAGAGAGCCTCTAAACCGAAAACCCCAGGCCGTAAAACACAAATCCTAAGCCCTGAGCCCTGAACCTGACAAAAGACCCAGCTTCGTCCGCTGCTTTGACAAGACGTTGTTTCCGTTCTCTCGTCCCTTCAAAACCTCGCAATGGGGTCCTAAACCCGGAGCCTCAGGCCCTTAACCCTTCCTACCAAGCCCCAAAACCCCAAAAACCCACACAAAACACAAAAACAAATACCCCTAACCCTTCAACCATAAACCCTAAACCCCTTGACCTTTCTGTGCTTCATGTGTGAGTGGTGAGTCCGTCTGCATAGCTTACAGACGTTGCCCGGGCGTCGTGAGTCTCGAGTTAAAGCATGCAAGGATTGTGACGGCATTAATTAGCATGCCGAATCAGGCTGAATCACTTGCTCATCGCCACTGCACAGGGCTGAGAATGATTTTGGGCTTAGGGCTTAGTTGCGTTTATGTCAGGCGACTAGCTTTGTTGTTCAGGGCTCTGGATTCAATGCGTCTACGCCTTTTGTAGGTCGAACTGAGGTAGTTATGCATCCGTGCATTTCGAACCTGGATACTCCCAAATAAGGGAGCTTACCATCATTCAGAGTAATATATGCATATATGTACATGTATGATCTGTATATATATATAGAGAGAGAGAGCTTTGGCAATTAAATATGTATGTGTATTTGCGTATGTATATGTATATGCATGTGTGTGTTTTTCGTGAAGAGGGCTCCTCTGCAGGCGTGCTCAACGCGCTGATCAAGACAGAGGGCGACACTCGGCTTCGCGCTGCGACTTTCGCAGTTTTAGGGCGTTTAGGCTAGGGGCTCGGGGGGTTTAGGGGTTGGTAGTTAGGGGGTTTAGCTAGGGGGGGGTTACGGTTTAGGGAACCCTAAACCCTACACCCTACACCCTACACCTAGGGTTTAGGGTTTAGGGTTTAGGGTTCAGGGTTCAGGGTTCAGGGTTTAGTCCCCTAAAGCATAGACGTCTACACCCTCGACCCTAAACCATCAGACGAACACGGTGTGCTTATTCTTGGAGGTTACTAAGTAACCCATTATAAGTGCTTATAAGCCCCTTAAGTGCCCTAATCTAGTTATAATTGGGTTGTAAGTACAGTAATTACTGGGTTAATAAGTACCCTGAACCTCCAAGTTAAGCCTCGACCCTGAGCCGCAATACCAGCACGATGTACGTACAGCCCCAGCTATAGCTACCCATGACCAGAAACCCAAACCACCCACTGCCTAGACTCAGGACAGTGGTCCTTCCAGCTTAGGGTCTGGGGTCTAGCTCCGGTTTCGGGTTCAGGGTTCAGGGTCTGGCTAGGGTTTTGGGTTTCGCGTGCAGGGCTTAGTGGGGTTTGGGGCTTCGGGCTTGGGAGTGTCGGTTTCTACCGAGAAATCCTGAATCCCCCTGCGCTTCCCGGGGGGTGGGACGTCTGAGGACAAGTTTGCGGCCGTGTTTGCGAGCTTCCTGGAGACGGGAGGCAAACTGCCCCTAAAGCCCCTAAAGCCCCTAAAAACCCGAAACCCCTAAGACCCCTGAAGCCCTGAACTTTCCTCTTGGAGCTGGAGCAGGGTCCCTTATTTTGTTTGGGGTTTGGGGTTTGGGAATTGGAATTTGGGGGTGTTTGCGGGCATTATGGGGAAGGAGCCACAAATCCCCTGATGGGCCCCAGTTTAACCCGAAAAGCGGGGGGGGGGGAGGGGGGGTGGGGTGCCCAAGAAAATCCTATACCAACAACAATGGATTCTAAGCCGGGAAGTCTTCCTACGATGCTCTGGGGCCGGGAGGCTCAAAAGGCCGTAGACATGCGATGGCTTCCTACAGGCCCCAAGCCCAAAATCCTTACAAAAGTATCCTCCCCACTGCAATAATAGGTTTGTGGTTGAGGGTTCAGGGTTGAGGGTTCAGGATTGAGGGTTTTCACCGCCTAGCTTCATGGAATGGCGCTTGACCATCTGGAGGTCTTCCATTCTGTTCCCTTTTTGAAAAGGCAAAGGGAACCCCGGCGACTTGGTTCATCATCGGGGCATTGTGCTACTGGACATTCTGAGCAAGGTCGTCTCGCCCTTGCTCGCGGACAAGGTCTGCTCGCAGACCGAGGTCGGCTACCGACAAGGCCGAGGATGTGCTGATGAGACGCCCCACGAGGGCCTGGCATGACGAGAATGCTTCCTTTGCACCTCCGCGGCCCCTCTGCTCCCCTAAACCCCTAGAAGCCTCAATCCCTACATCCCGAAACCCTAAACCCTAAATCTCGGTGCCCCCTAACACCTGAACCCCGAAACCCCAAGAGGCCTCAGCCCCCAAAGCTCTCCTAAACCCTAGAGGCTAAACCCCTTCAGTGAGAACCCAAGCCCCACAGCTCCACTAAACCCCTAAAGATTCCAAAAGCCTTCAAAACCCCCAAAGCCAGCTGTGAAACCCTAGACGCCCTAAACCCCATGGCTCCAAACACGCAGCTCCTAAACCCAAACCCTAAACCCCTAAACCCCTAAACCCCAAACCCTAAACTCTAAAACCCAAACCCTAAACTGTAAAACCCTAAACCCTAAACTCTGAACCCTACCTAAACTCTAAATCCCTCAACCCCAAACCCTAAACCCGAAACGCCAAACCCTAAAACCCTAACCCCTACACCCTAAACCTTAAAACCCTAAACGCCACACCCTAAACCCTAAATCGTAAACCCCAAGCCCTAAACCCTAAACCCTAAACCCTAAACCCTAAACCCTAAACCCTAAGTCCCTCCCTGACAGGCTTGGCTGCCCTCCGCGCCGGCACCTCGCTGCTGCAGCAGCCGAGCCGCTTGGGAAGCAACCATCGGGTTTAGGGTTTAGGGTTTAGGGTTTAGGGTTTAGGGTTTAGGGTTTAGGGTTTAGGGTTTAGGGTTCAGGGTTCAGGGTTTAGGGTTTAGGGTTTAGGGTTTAGGGTTTAGTGTTTAGGGTTGAGGGTTGAGGGTTTATGCAGTTGCTTAAGAAAGCCTCCCCCCCCCCCCCCCCTGCCCCCTATAATAAGGAATTAGGGTTTAGGTTTTAGAGTTTAGAGCAGAACCCCCCCCCTATAATTAAGGGTTTAGGGTACCCCCCTTAAAGGGCATGGTGTTTTTTTTTTTTTTTTTTTTTGGGGGGGGGGGGGGGGCTCGTATCTACTAATTGCTGAAGAGCCCGCATTGAAAACATAGAACTATTCTTCCTCACGAGCGCACCATAGGGCCATAGGGTTATGATGTTTTGACTTGTTTTGCGGTGCTTGAGCAAATAGTGGCCATGGGATCCAAACAGGTTTAGGGCCTAGGGTTGGGGTTTCGAGTTTTGGGGCTATTTTGGGGTTTAGGGGTTTAGGCGTTTTGGGGTTTTGGGATTTCGTGGTTTTGGGTTTAGGCTTAGGGGTCAGAGAGGCACGGGCAGGATTGTATTTCCGTTTCTGATTCCGAGCTAAGGCTTGGAACCAGAGTGGGCCTTTATTCCCTTTTTAGGGTTTAAGTTCCGTTAAAATCCACTTTAAGCCAAAAAGGGCACCCTTTTTTATTCCTATTTTACTGTGGGTCTAGAGGGGTTTAGGAATTTAGGGCTTCTGCTTGTTTTGCTTTGTTGCTTGTTCGACCAGAACAGGAAAGTTCTGCTGATCTTACAACTGTTTTTGATCCCTCGCCCAGTCGGCCCAGTCTACGCCCGGCCCCCCGATCACAAAAAATCGCTCTTTGAGAGGGTAAGAGTCTAAACCCCTAAGCCCCAAACCCTGAACCCTAAACCCTGAACCCTAAACCCTCAGCCCTAAACCCTAAACCCTAAAACCCCTCTTTCCCCCCAAAGGTTTCGCCGAGTTCGTGTCCAAGCTGCTCTGGCTCGCCTGGGAACTGCAGGCTTCTGGGGTTTAGGGTTTAGGGTTTAGGGTTTAGGGTTTAGGGCTTAGGGCTTAGGGCTTAGGGGGTTTCATGGGTTCAAACGGTTTAGGGTCCAATTAAGGTTTGGGGTTTAAGGGGGCTCAGGGGTTTGAACGGTTTAGGGGGTTCGGGGGTTTTAGGGGGCTTAGGGTTTAGGTTTAGGGTTTAAACGGTTTAGGGATTCGGTGGTTTGGGGTGACGGGCTAGGGGGTTTAGTGGGCTTCATGGGGGGTTTTGGGGTTCAAAGCGGCTTTTGGGGTGGTGTAGGTGCTTTCGGGCCTTCAGGGGTTTAGGAGCTTCCTTCAAGCAACTTATTTTTCCGGTATGGGCGAATTACATCTGGATACTACTGTTGACTGTATCAAGCGTGAGCATAGTGTGCACGCAAGGGTTAATGGGGTGTCAGGGGTCTTTGGGCTCCAGGGGCTTGAGGGTCTTGAGGGGGCTTTACGGGTTTTAGGGCTTTTAGGGAGTTTAGGGGCTTCAGGGCTTTAGGGGTTTCAAGGGTTCGGGAACTGTTCGGAAACACCCTTGCGACGTGTGGCAATGCCCGGCTCAGTTCTCCAACCTTACACTTTGTATGCTGCGCCACGCCACCCGGCGATACAAGCTTGGGGTTCCTTTTCTGGCTCCTGAGCAGATCCTTCAGGGATGCCCGTTCAGCATGCTTGCCATGAACGCTGTGGTGAATATTTGGCTCTCTGTGGTTGAGTACCGTGCCGGCAAGCAGCCCACGGGGTTATGTGGACGACATTTCGGTCACTGCCATCACGGAGGATGATGACTCATTGGTCGACTCCTTGCAGCTACGTTTTTGGGGTTTTTGGGTTTGAGGTTTGGGGCTGGAAGTTTAAGGGCTTAGAGCTTAGAGCTTAGGGCTTAGGGCTTAGGGCTTAGGGCTTAGGGCGTAGGGCTTAGGGCTTAGGGCTTAGGGTTTAGGGTTTAGGGTTTAGTTCTCCTATCAACCCCATAAACCAAAGCAGTGCACCTTTTGTTCCCAGGTCTAGCGTTTAGGGTTTAGGAGAAGTTAGGGTGGTCTCGATGTTCAAGGCTCGCGCCCTAAGCCCTAAACCCTAAACCCTAAACCCTAAACCCTAAACCCTAAACCCTAAACCCTAAGAAGGGGCCCTCTCACAGAACAGCCATCCTGAGTTCCAGGAAGATAAGGTCGGATGTCTCTAAGGGAAGTTACATGGTCCTTTAATCTTGGTCCCTTACCTTCCTGAAAGGGTTTAAGGGTTTAGGGTTTAGGGTTTATACATATGGTTTAGGGTTTAGGGTTTAGGGTTTAGGGTTTAGGGTTTACCTTCCTTAGGGTTCCGAAGTAATATGGGCCCTTGGGTTATGTAGGGAAGGTAAGGGGTAATAGAAAGGATTCCCCCCCAACTCAGGGCTCTTATGAAGGGACCATGTGACTCTCCTAAGGATGTCACTCCGGAGCCTTGCCTGACGTGCCCGGAGGGTTTAGGGTGTAGGGTTTAGGGTTTAGGGTTTAGTGTTTAGGGTTCAGGGTTCAGGGTTTAGGGTTTAGGGTTTAGGGTACCTTACTGGGGTCCTTACTGTAAGGGGATTCTACTATTTGGGGGGTCTGAGGGGTTACCCACAAAATCTTGCAAAATTCTCTCATGCACCGGTTCCTTAGTTAAGGGGGGGAGGGGGGATTGTGCCATGTTATGCACACACATGGGAGGCCCTCATCTTTCGGAAGGTCTCACATCAAAAGCACCGAAACCGCAACCCTCAAAACCCTAACCCTAAACCCTAGCTTTGTGGTACTTTACTGTAGCTTTAGATCCTTACCTTTTCTGGGGTTTATTGGGCTTCTTACTAAGGCAGCTAGAAGTTTTAATTTATAGCGACCCTCCTGAGTGCAGCCAAGATAGGGTAGGCTTTGGGTTGGAGGAGAGGGGGGGGGGGGGGGGGGGGGGGGGGGGGGGTGTGGGGGGTGTGGGGGGTGGGGGGGGGGGGTGGGGGGGGGGGGTGGCATTCCCTACCCCTAAAACCCTAAACCCTCAACCCTAGGGAAGCTGAAGGCTTTGGGTGGGTGGTGAGATGGGGGGGTGTGGGAGGGGGGGGGAGGGGGTTGGGTGGGCAATTTCGGCTGGGGGGGGGGGGGGGGGGGGGGGGGGGGGGGGGGGACTTTCGATGAAAGGTGCAGCAGGTCTTCCTGGCCGAGGAGCAGAGTCGGGAGGCATCGGCCGCAATAGATAGGTTCTGTGAGGGGGTTTAGGGTTTAGGGCTTTGGGGGTTGAGGGTTAGGGTTTCGGGCTTGGGGGTTGAGGGTTTAAGGGTTTGGGGTTTAGGGCTGAGGGGGTTGAGGGTTTAAGGGTTTGGGGTATAGGGGGTTTAGGTTACGGGGAGCAACCAAAGAGGGACAAGGAACAAAACAGTCAACCCCAGAAGATGCCCTTAAGCCGCCTGGACCAACCACAAACCAAACCCAAAGGACCAAGCACCCTTTTCTTACTAGGCGCATGGCACATCTTGAGCCAAAAAATCACCGGGTACATTGACCCTTTTTCTTCACCCTTCCATTCAATTCCTGAATACAACTTGCAGCTCCGCACTCCCCCTGTCCTAGGATTTCCTAGGACACTGACTGGAGGTGCAGATGCTTGACCAAAAAACTGTC
This sequence comes from Symbiodinium natans, assembly GCA_905221605.1. Lineage (NCBI taxonomy): Eukaryota > Dinophyceae > Suessiales > Symbiodiniaceae > Symbiodinium > Symbiodinium natans. Next base: position 257,857 of record CAJNDS010001336.1, on the reverse strand, counting down.
GCTTTGACAGCGGTCAGCTACATGTTTAACGTCCGATGGACGGGCCGTAGCCATTAACTTGCACACCATGGTTTTACGTCTTTCCAGGACGAACCTTCAGTGCATTGGCCGAATCCTTGTTACCATTGAGGATTTCTTCACCTCACATTAAAAAGTCTATGTTCCAGCGGCCTGTTCCTCACCAAGGAACTCAGCATTCACCACCCAACCTTTCTTGACACAATGCTTACAAAGCGTCTTGGCCCTGGGTTGTGAATATCGCAGAACATCACAGTCACTGCGTGCGTGCATACAGTTCCCACCCACCGTTGTATACAAAGTGGCACTCGCGGGAATAACCACCACTTTCCTGCCCCACAGCCATCTATACAGCCGCCGAAGGATATACCTGGCCAGTTCCCAGAGTGTGATTATTGCCACCAAATACACAGCGATATCTACATTGTTGATAACCATTTCAATACCTTGAGCCAGAACCATAACCGTAGACGTGTTGGCGAATTGGCACACTCCTTCTTCTGAGCAAAAGAATCCAGCATTTGACGCTTCTTCTCCATCTGGAACGGTTGCCATCCCTTGAAGAGATGCAGCCACCATCATGACCGCCATTGCAAGAGAGGCCCTTTTCAAGTCAGTTCCTTGCACCAACATTTGGAGACCCCAAAGCGCCTTTTGCTTTGCGTAAACCTGTCCACTCACCAATTTTGTTAACAGGTCAGCAATCATATACTCACCACGAAGATGCGCTATCACCATGTAACCACGGTCCACCAGAGACCTGACACCAGCTGCTCGAATTCTCAGGTGCCTTCCAGCTTCCAGCAGGATATTGAATAATTGAACACGTCGAAACAGAATCTGTACACAGCACTTTTTGCAGCGCTTCTTCACCAGTTCCCACCAAAGCGGCAATTATGGGGGTACACGACTGAATCATCGTTGCTCCCTCTATAGACGCATGCAACTCAGCTTCAGCAGTACTCAAAGCCACCGTTGACTGTCTCTGCGTTGCCCACATCACCGGACAATCACCCCAAACCACCACCGCTCCTGAGTGGCTCTTTTCGTTTTCACCTGCTGCAAAGCTAGCGTCTGCGTAGGACTCTACCACCTTGACGCCTCGCCCATAACGCAACAACTCATTCCTTTCTTTTTCGCTTGTTGCGATTGCTCCAAACGTCAAGCCCAACGTTGGAGTTGCAGCAAGGTATCGAAATACCTCCTCAGCCTTTTTAACCACGAATCGCGGCCTTCGGGATGTCCACAAAGACAGCTGGCTTGTGCAGAAAGCCAAATCAGGTCGAGTTTTGATTGCCACCCAGAGGAACTCCCCTACGGCACCTTGAGCCGCTCGCAAGGAAGGAATATCCACCTCCTCTTCTTCACCTGGAGTTTCTTTCACCATTGGCAGGTTACTACCTTTTCCAGTTTCATCAATCTGATACCCTCGTCGGTTCAGCAAATCTCTCACAAAGTCCTCCTGGTTGAGAAAGAAGCTGCCATTTCGATACCAGATTTGGACACCCAAAAACTTCAGGAATCCATCACCACAGCCTGGACCACAGAACTCAGGTTCAGAAGTCTTCCACTCCTTCCTGATCTGTTCCAAGGCTTCCCGGAGCACTGTCATAGTCCCAGCCATCAAAAAATCATCCACGTAAAGACCCATTGTCCCTACCAACTTGCTTGCGCCTTCCAGCTTCTCTTGTGCCATAATAAGGAACAGACTTGGGTCTGCATTGGACCTCTGAAAGCTCATTGCTTGTCCATCCTTTGACACGCAAGACATGCCTTGAAGACGCTGATCTCGCCACTCCACCCATGCTGCAGGACTTTCGGCCAAACCGTACAAGGCCTTCCTCACAATCCACCGCTCCTCCTTTGTGCAAAGACCCAATTTCACCGCCGCCCTTGGGGGCTGCACCACCACCAGACGCCCTTCTCTTTGCGCCCTATTCATCGGCGCCGTCAGAAAAGCTTTGGAAATGTCTAAACCAGCGATGATCCACACCATATATGCTGCGTGCCTCACTTGACACCTAAATGTAGTTGAATCTAAACCAGGAGCGTACAGCGAGTGACGACTAAGGGACCTCGGCCCTTCGTATTCTGTAGCTGCCGTTGACGAAATAAAATTGCCGCATGCACAAATACGGGCACGTCGCCTCCCTGTCCCTTGTTTCCGGGTAAACACCACCAGACTGGGCACGTACTCAATCACCGGTGCATTAGGCTCTTAATTCCGCCAATTTGTCCAGCTTTTCTTGAGTCGTTGGCTCCACCACCTCCAACTCTTTAACCAAAGACGTCACCTCGTCCGACAATGATTCCCTCCACTTTTCCAGCTCTTGCATGGCTTCTTGTGTAGGAATTGTTTTTGTTTGCAGGAACTCAACCTCCTCTGCTGCCTCAAGCGCGGTATTTTCTTGCACCATTTGCTGAACTTGAGCTGCTTTGACCAAAAACTTCGAGAGCTGCTCCTCGGTTCTTTTTGCTTTAACCAGCCATTCTCCAGTCTCTGATCCTTTTTCCCCATTCGACTCATTGGCCGATTCATGGAACTCGTCCAAAACGCAACATTCCTGTTCAGCAATTAGGCGTCGAATACTCAAATGCTCCTCTAGAGCCCATTGTTGCGCCTCAAAAACAGCATAGTCGACTTCCTCCGCAATGTCGTCCAGCGAGGTCTCTTTCAACGTCATTTTTAACCATTTTCTTTTTTCACCTTCTTCAGCTCGTGGTTCCGGAAGAGGAAACTTACATTGGAGAAGATAGCACCTATCCTTGTAGCTCAAACGCTCCATAAAAACAGGTGTGTACCCCGTCAAAGATACCCTGTTCCCTTTCCAAGGCATAGGTCCGTGCAATTTTCTCGGAAAGAACGACATGAAGTTCCAGTGGATATTGACCAATTTTCCAGGCAAGACTTTCTTCCCATAGGATTGCTCCACCACTTCAGCTCCTTCCTCTAAAACCTCCTCATCCTCAACCCACAGCTGACCATCCTTATAGTCACCAAAGCCACACACATAATTGCAGCAATGCTTTTCATTGTGACTATCTCTATGCAATGACACCGGAGCATTGCATGAGATCTGAAGAGCAGAAAAATTGGCTTCAGGATTGTGGTGCTTCACAAATGATGCCAGGTATCGACATAGCCATGGCCTTCGATGAGTCTCTTTTGTAATACCACACACTCCGCCATGAGTATAGTGGCCCAACACCAGAGCTCGCGTACTTGTGCACCAATTGTTAATACCACCTCTTCGGTTCACCCTCTTTGGGTATACAATCCCTTCCAAAAGCTCTTCACAGTCCACGTAATCATACATAGACCTTTCATACATCGATTTGGCTTTTTGTTCTTCTTTTTCCAACTGTGTTCCATCCTCTGCAGTCTCCCTTTTGCAGACCAAATAAGCATCTTCACGAGGAGAACAACAAGTCGGCCAATACTCATCACCAGGAACATTGTCCTCAATATCTGCATTTTCTTCCAGCTCCCCCAGACCCTGCGTGTCATCCTCAAAAATTTCTAAGGGCGGACTCTCCCCCCGCTTGCGAAGCAAGCGCAAGGAGCCCACATGACCACGCAGTGAAGAGGCCGGGCTTTTTGACATTAACCGATGGCGAACTGGAGGATCGCGAGGCGGAGGTAATGGAGGGCCCTCCTCATCAGCGAAACGAAGCTCTGGTTTTTTCCCTTTGAGACGATGCTCTGGAGGAGAAGGCTCCTGTTCTTCTGCCACCCCTTCCAACTCCAATTCTGGCGGTTCCCTTATATTGGAAAAAATTGTAGCGCAGGGAAATAACACCAGTTCACCCAATAACCACCAGGTAGGTCATCACATGGACCTAAAAGAAGCGCGGGCTGTGTACGATCGACCCATTGCCGACCTTTCTTTGTTCCATCCGGACCCAGCAACTCCCACGGACGACGTTTGACTTGAATCTGAGCACCAAAGGGAAGCAACGCCTTCGGGTTTAACCCCAACTCCCTTTCAGCTTTATGCCACCGTAACATTGACCAATGGCGAGCAGCTAGTGCCCAGTACGCCGGCCCGAGTCGCGCCTCCTTTAAGAGCGACCTTACACCACGTTTGAATAAACCCACACATGCTTCAGCGCGCCCATTTGTTTGTGGGACTCCAGGATCACCAGTGGTCCTATATATCAGACGAGTTTCACAAAAGGACCGGAAGCGTGCATTGACAAACTCCCCCGCTCGATCTGAATGGATTCTTAACACCGGATACCCATGTCTTTGCAGGCGCACCATCATCCTTTGAACAGCCGATAAAACAGTTGTCTGTTGTTTGTCCACAATCGGCTCCACCATAACGAAGTTGATCATGCGAACAGGCTGGGTCAAGTGGTCCTTCAGTTCCTTCCAGGATTTTTCAGAAGCTTGGATTTTTAACACCTCTGCCTCCAGAACTGGCGCAGGTTCCACTGGCGCAGAGTCCTCCTCCTCGAAGTTAGCGACTGCATCACCCAGCCATTCTCCGACACCAGCACCTCCATCTCCCACCTGATCTTCCACCTCGTCCACATCTTCCTCCTTTTCTGGAGGGCGACCCACATTGGGATCTAACCTTGGAAATTGATAAACACCAATAACAGCGTGTCGTGGCTTCTGCTGGTGAGCATCCTTGGAACACTTGTACGGACCCGCCAAGTCCAATGATAAAGTGTAAGCATCCCCATGCTTCCGCCTCAAATGGCGACGCTCTTTTCCAGCGGCAGACACACAAATTTGACAATCACGTCTGAAAGGAATATGCCCCCTTAGGCAATGATCACGGAAAGCTCGCTCTTCAGCCGTTAACCCCCATAACGTTCCTTCTCGTTCTTCCTTTTTTGACAATATAGTTTCCCCTTCAGCGTCGCTCTCCTGCAACCATTGTGCCAACCTGTGACGTATTCTTTTTACCAATCCAAACGCCCATCGCGCCCATATGGAGGATTGTCCAATACGTTCTTCCAGGGTAGAAGCGAATGTTGCTGACCACGGAACAACCACGCGAACCTGTTCCAACGATTCCCATAGTTCCATATCAGACACCAGGAAAGTCGTAGGCTTCACCAGAGCATGTCCCAATGCTCCTTGATCAAAATGTGCAGCGTACATTCCATAACGCTCGCAAAAACATTTTACCTCTGGCCAACTCCAGAAGGTAGGACTTGAGAACCCTTTCTGAGAACCATCCACCAGATCCTCAGCACTCAAGACCGTTTTGTAGTTCTGAGAAAAATCTTTCCCTATGAGCTCAGGGTCCCCAGGACTTTCCATGCCAAAGAAGACAGAGCCTCCATTGATGACACCAGCAGTTCCACACCTCGAATGCACCGCCACGTCATATAGGAAAAGCATCTTCAGAAGTAAAACACCATCCTTTTGAGCTAATTCTTGATGTGGCCAAGGAAGACTCTTTACTCCCCACCGTTCAGGCCCACAGCGCCGGCGTAATACAGGTGGACCACCGTCTTCACCTCTCAACCTTGACACTGTCCTGCATGGAGGTCCTCCAACCACAGCAACCACCTTACCTTCAGCCGCCAGATGCAGAAGATACTTCCAGACGCTCGAATTGTGTAGGTCACCGCCTTTCTTCAAATCCAGCTCCAGTACCTCCACATCCCGACTGGGAAAATGCCATTTTTGTTTTCCAGCCGTCGCCTTTTATGACGGTTGAAAGGCAACGCCGCAATATCCCCACGTGGCAACAGCTCCATCAGCATATTTTCTGGTATATCCCCATAATACCACCGAAGAAATCGCCAACAAGCCTGGACGAACTCCTCCTCGTTCGCTGACGCTGTCCGCGCTGCGCTTTGCAACAACGCTTTTACGGCCACTTCATTGTCCGTATTTGGACACCCTTGAACCATACGTGCCAGCTTTAATGCTTGCTTTGGTGAGCACCAATCCATTTCATCAATGATCTGAAGCGCCACCTCCTTTTCTAAACAAGGGCACCCATTCAGATCTCGAACGCGAAGTTTCCCCAGAACAGGATGTGAGGCTGTGCACTTGCCACCACGCCACTGAACTCTGAGACCAACCAAGGCGCTCGCTTTGCCAATTGGCACTAGTGGATCTACCATTTCAGGAGTTACCAGGGTCCCACCTGGGGTAATACACATCTCCCGAGATCCAACAGCTAAGGACACCAACACCTTTTGCTGCGGAAGCTGTTCACCAGGACGAAGTGATCTGAGAGGATGTGATGCTCCTGAGTCCAACATGCCCATTCCCGAACACTCATTGGTGTCAGAAACCCTGGCCACACGTAGGACGCATACTCCTCGGCCTTCTCCCTGCTTCGGCAACAACGTGGCGTCAGACGAACCGACTCCACAGTCTGCCCTTCCATTCCTCCATTGAGAATGGGACCAAAACGCACACTGCCTTTCAGCATGCAAAACCATTTTTTCAGCTGTTTCGTAATCCATAACCAAACAGCCATGTTCAAACCACAAGAGCTGGTCCAGCGAAGATTTTGCACCCACGTGACACATCCCATTGATCACTGTGAGGTTCGCCCCAAACTCCAAGATCAACCAGAGAGGGATAATCAGAGGCCCATTGTCTTCCCCAATCAAAGTCCCTTTCTCTGTAATCCTCATTATCACACCACCAAGCGCGCTTTGCACCGTAACAGTAGTGTCGGGTAAACATTCCCATGCAAAAAGCGTCCGCGCAAGATGCGTAGCAGCTGTGTCCACCAACGCCACTCTCCTTTCCTGCTGAAAAACCCCAGAGCAACATAACATCCGAACACTGGGATCCCCGCTCGATGCTGACTGCGCTGATGACAGTTTCATAGATTTCAGCACCTCTAACGCTTCAGCAAGGACCTGATTGGGTGTTGATGGTGATGAGGGACTTGCAGAACCTTTCTCCAGTCCCGCATTAGCCGTCTCATCTCCCCCTTCAGCCACTTCTGCCTTTTTGGCATTTCCCCATTTCGCACCTTTGCCGCCCTTTCCCCCTTTGGGAGAATTTCCTTTAGATTTATTCCTTTCGGAATTTGAGTCCACATTGGGACTTGCACCATCTTTGTATGGACACTGCGGCTGTAAATGGCCAACGGCCCCACATTCGAAACATCTTCCACGCTCCAGGGAGTCCTTGTCATGGCGAAACTTGCAGCGTGACCCGAACTTGCAGCCTGCTTCTGTCTTTCCATATATCCAACAGAATGGACGTTCACCATCACTGCTGTACCTTTTTCCTTTCGCTTTGCCTTTGTCACCCTCCTCTGTCTCGTCACCAGTTCCCTTTTGGGCCCTGTTTAACCTTGCCCTTTTCTTGGCGTCCGAGTCCTGCTTCACCTCTTGATCACCAGCGCTATGTAATAGCAGTTCAAACTCTGCCTGTAACATTTCAGCCAGTTGTGTCGCAGTTTCAGAGGTCGGCGAGTAGTCCACCCCCAATTTCTCCCGAAAGGATGCCGCTCTGAAATGAACCGTAGGGTGTTTTGCCAGCAACGCGGATGATAAAGCATCCAATCCCTTGATAAGCAAGGTAGCGTCCGGCTCGGCCGCTCGCAACTCCCTTAATCGGGAACGCCATTGCGCCCATTGACGCACTCCCTTAATGGCCTCTGAGATCGAGGTTGCCGAAGATGGTTGCACCAAGAAGTTCAACACTGTGCTGCGCTCGTTTGCTCCACCTGGTTGGTAAACCGTCAGCAATTTGTAAAATATCATCACCGATCCCAACATTCGAGTGGAAACGATCTCGGTCTTCAGTCTCTCCGGAATCGCCTGCAACAGCAAAGACACTGCCCTCTGCTCCAACAAAACGTGCGCAGTTTGAACCACCTTGAGCCCTTCCAGCTCAGCCTTGATGCCCAACCTTTCCAGCGGAGAAACACTCAACCATTTGGCATACGCCTGATACGCCTTTGAATAGACGCATTGCCACCACACCCTTCCTGTATCTGTCAGCGAAGACAACATTGGTTCGAGCATTGCGATCCAATCTCCTAGTGCCGTCGGGTTGCTTGGTGTGTAGTCTGCCAAAGTAGGAAGGCTCATCACATGCTTCCCAAGAGCCTCCGGACGTTCGGTTCCAGAACTATCACCAATTGGCACACCACGTGGCACCACTGCTCCAGGAGGTAAACTGACACTACCGCCAGGCCTTTGCGGCAGTCCATGTCCCATACCAGGCGTAAAAGCTGTGAGTGGAACCTTTTCTAATTCCAACTTCCCAGCTGTCATTTTCCACCGATACGGAACATTATCCACCATTGTATATCCACCCGATCCTGCCGTATTCTCTTGCGTCACGGTTTCCCGAGCTGAAACAAAACCGGGCTGATTCACTATAGGTGCGGCAGAACCATCAACACCTGTCGGCAAGGAAGTAATCGGCGCATGTGTCAAACCGGGTGGGGCACCTGCATATACACCACTTGCAGAACCTCCCAGGGGGTAATTCAGTGGAGGCAATCTGGAGGGTTTCTTCCCTTCAGCTACTTCTTTTTCTTCCTCCACCTGAGCATCCCCCTTCCTGGACTCAGGCAAGGGTTGAAGGCCACAACTCTTTGGCAGGTCGTAGCCCTCAATAGGCAGCCATGTCCCATCAGGCAACACAGTCCAAAAACCACCCATCCCATCAGTGTAGAAAACTTGTCCTGGCGGATACTGTTTCTCTGGAGTCATTCCCAAGGGATATGCAGCATTTGCGTCCACCACTCCAGTGCTCCGTGCTCGCGAAGCTGACCCAGATGCAGCAGAGGTATAACTTTTCTCCTCCACTCTATGCAACCTGTTTCCAAGCTCCTGTGTCTGCACCAGCAACTCCTTAAGTGCACGCTTTACCACTGCCATATCTTCACCTTGCTCTTCACCAGTCAGATCAGGAATAAGCTCTTCCTCTGCTTGTGTCTCACCAATATTACCTCGTTCCATCTGGCCCATTAAGCCTGACGATGGCCTCTCAGCTGGTGCAGGTTCTCGATCCCGAAGATCTGGCAGCGACGGTGGCCTCCTCGTATTTTCACCACTTCTATCCCCTCCGCTCGCAGGAAGACTTGCCGGCCTTGATTGCCTCAGTCTCATCTCTTCGTGAGCCCGCTCGCTCCAGAAAGGATTCGCTGCTGGAAACGGAACCACTTCATTTTCCACCTGAGACGTTGGTTGTATCATTGCAACTTCCCTACCATCTGTCAGCGCTTGTACCACTTGCTGTCGTTCTTCACCCCCATCACCATGATTTTCTTCGGCTTCATTGGCCGCGGATGACAGTCCAGGTTCTGAGCGACGCCGCAACATGTCCATGGCGCTAAACAAGCGAAACATCTTACCTACACCGCAGGAAGCCTAATTTGGGCTCATAACCTACGGGGGGCAACCAAAGAGGGACAAGGAACAAAACAGTCAACCCCAGAAGATGCCCTTAAGCCCCCTGGACCAACCACAAACCAAACCCAAAGGACCAAGCACCCTTTTCTTACTAGGCGCATGGCACATCTTGAGCCAAAAAATCACCGGGTACATTGACCCTTTTTCTTCACCCTTCCATTCAATTTCTGAATACAACTTGCAGCTCCGCATAGGTGTTAGGGGTTCAGGGCTGAGGGTCTGAGGGTTCAGGTTCAGGGTTCAGGGTTGGGGTTCAGGACTTCGGGGGGCTTTGGGCTTTCTTGGGGTTTAGGGTTTAGGGGGCGTGTAGGGTGGTTTAGGGCTTAGGGGGTTTAGGGATGAGGGGGTTTTAGGGTATGGGACGGGGGCGGGGGGAGAAGAGACTTGCGGCGGGGAGGCTTCGCGGGATTGTTTTATAGATTCAGAGTAAGGCCGTCATCTCCTCCCAAAACAAGGCGCCCAACTTCGGGCTTTAGGTCTGAGATATGGCGTCTTTGCTGGGGGTAAAGGTTTTAGAAGGAGCGGGGTCGGGACGGAATCGGCTTTGGACGTGTCCAGGCAAGGTCATGTTCAATACTACCTCAGGCCTTGGGGTAGGGCCTTAGTAGCTAAGTACACTTTACACGTGTTGGGATACTATAACCCCCTATAAAACTGAACGTGTACACTTCTTGGGGGCTTCTGAACTCAGCAACTTAGGGGGTTTAATGAGGGTTTAGGGTGAGCATCTTTATGGAGGGGTAGGAGATTGGCCCTCGCACACCTCAGAAGCCCAAAACCGACCCAAGCCCTCAGAAACGCCCCACACCCTCATGTCGATCGCTTGTGCACCGGGTTTAGGGTTTAGGGTTTAGGGTTTGGGGTTTGGGGTTTAGGGCCCCCCCAAAAAAGCACCCCTAATGCACCCCAAAATCCTAAGGACCATAAAGCCTTTAAGCCCGAAACCCTAAACCCTAAAAAGCTAAGGCCTTAAGCCTTTAAACCCTAAACCCTAACCCCACCCTTGGAACCCAAAGCCCTAAACCCCTTAAACCCTAAGCCTTAAAGCCCTAAAACCTTCAGAGTTGCAGGGGCTTTCGGGTTTAAAGGTTAGTAGGCTGGGTGGGGCTTTTAGTGTTTAGGGTGAAGGGTTAATGGGTTAAGGGGCTCTAGGGTTTCAAGGCTTAGGGGTTGAGGGGTTTAGGGTTGAAGGGTTTAAGGGGTTTGGGTTGAATTGAAAAGGGGACAGCCGGTCAAGACAGCAGCAGCAGCCGGTCAGCCGGCCAGGGCGGTGGAGGCAGCAAGCTGCTCAGCCTGAGCCGAAGGACGACACTGACACGGACCGGCAGCAGCAGTGGCAGTGGCCCAATAAGAACGCAAGGTCCGGGTATCGGGGCCCTAAACCTTAACGCTTGCAGATGACGCATTGTGGGATCACGCCGCTATCGTCTTGCTAGACGACGTTGCAGATTGCTTCATGCGCAAACCTTGGTTCTGCCAACTCGTACAAGGTGCAAACACTGTTTTGTGAATTCGCTGGATTTTCTTGGTGCACTTGCATCGGTCGCTGACAGGATCTTGAAACCCTAAACCCTAAACCCTAAACCCTAAACCCTAAACCCTAAACCCTAAACCCTAAACCCTAAACCCTAAACCCTAAACCCTAAACCCTAAACCCGAGTTCAGAGGCGCTGGGGCTCCTCTCAGCGCTGTTCGACTGCCCCTCCAAGGGTGCCCGCGTCTGCGCAGGCTCGGGTTTAGGGTAAGGGTTTAGGGTTTAGGGTTTAGGTTTTAGGGTTTAGAGTTTAGGGTTTAGGGTTTAGGGTTTAGGGTTAGTGCCTCATGCTTTCGGGTTTCGGCTTCAGGGCATCGAGGAGATGTCGTTGTTCAAAATGCCTGTGCCACCAAAAAGAACCATGAAGCAGATGCCCTTTTTGTAAGGTTTTCCCTTTTTTTAAAGGCGACTTCTCTCCATGACCACAGATGAAGATAAGAGCTGATGGTCTGCAACAGCTTCGATGCTTCTGTGAAATGCATGAAGCTCTTCACCACGCACACTTCAGCTGTCAAAAGGTTCTTGATGCTGCAGCAGATTCACATTCCCTGTACTGGGTGTGCGCGGTATTCGATCAGACGGTTCTCCAGTGATTGAGAATCGTCGTCGTTGAACTCGTTGCGACTCGGAAGAACACGATTGCTGAGCCTGCCATCGCTGCAAAGCACATAACTATGGCTGACGAGCAGAATGACAACAACATGCAAACTAATGGCAGCAGATGCCTAGTGATTCCGATGAAGAAGTTTTGTAACCTGCAAGCAGCATGGCCCGCTGCTGCCTTGTGGCCTATGTAGACCGGTCCCACCACATGTACTCAGACCATCTCAGACCCCTTTGCTTCCTTGTGATGCTACGGCACCATGAGCTGAACAACGCTGTTTCTCGGTGAATACTGTAGGTTTTTTTTTGCAATACGTTTGTGTTGGGGCAAACGCAATCTGTTGCAACGTCGGAACACCCAGAAAGAAGTGGCGCATCGGGGGCAGTAGCAGCGCATGAGCGTGTCGCGACGCAGACGTTGTCTATGTTTGGTTCTCACAGCTGTCAGAGACCTTGTGTGTGTGCGCCCTTGATATATGGACTCTGGCATGTGTTTGGGGCTGAAAATGGGGGGGTGTCCGATAGGGTATCGTATGGGGATCCTTTTTTTAAGGGGATCCTACGATTTGGGTTCTTTTTTTGGGGTCCCCTGTTTTCGTAAAGCCCCATGGAGGAGCCCTCAAGGTGTGTAGGGGATAAAGTGGGTATGAATGGAAGAGGTTTGCGGCTTGGTGTGTGTAGGGTTTAGGGTGTTGGAATTGGGGTGGTGGAAGTTGTGCATGGGTACACACGTCACAAGGCGGTTAAGCCCCAATACAACTAAGGCAGAACTCAAAGAACCATAGAACCACCCTAGGGGGACCCTAAAACCATAGGGCCTCGGGCATCCTACGAATCAGGCTTGCTGCTTGCGTGTGCGCTGGCCAATCGCCAGTTGGCTGGGCGCGAAGAGCAGGCAGGATGAAAGCATTGCCCCTAAAACTGACTGCTCCAAAACAACCCGACCCTACTAAGAATTAATGCTTCAAGCTGTTCGAGGCCCCTCAAGGAAACCTGCACTGCCCTTGCATCCACCCTGAACCCTGGACTTGAACCCTAAACCCTAAACCCAAAGTCCTAAACCCTAAACCCTAAACCCTAAACCCTAAACCCTAAACCCTAAACCCTAAACCCTAAACCCTAAACCCTAAACCCTAAACCCTAAACCCTAAACCCTAAACCTAAAGCACCCACAGGCAGCTGCCGGGGTCGCCCAACTGGCGCAGGCCTTGCGCGGAGGGCTTTTCGGTTGAGGGTTTAGGGTTTAGGGTTCCTCTACTGCCACCCTCTATGCTACGTATCCCCACTAGGTTCCCGCCGTACTTAAGGCGGACAATTCGGCCTAATTAAGCTGATTTGAGGGGGGAACCTAGGGGGGGTAGTAACAGGGGCGCTCAGGGCTCCGAGGTTTAGGGCTTCAGGCTGTAGGTTTTCTAGGGGTCTAGGGTTTAGGCTGTAGGCTTTTAGGGGTTTAGGGTTTAGGGTTCAGGAGGTAGCATGTGCCAGGGCCAAACCAGCTCACATATGTGGCACACCTGCTCTCAATGCAGAGATTGCATGGGCAATTCGCCAAGCCCGAAATCGCTACTGGTGAGTGCAAATGGAAGTGAGGCCTCCTCCTGCTTTATAGGGGTTTAGGGTTTAGGGGGACTACCCCTCTATACTAGCCCCCCCACGTTCCAGACTACTGAGGGACAGTTAAGCCGAATTGAGGTGATTTAAGGGCGGCAGCTACGGGGGGTACTAAGAGGGGGCGCAGGGCTCCCAGGAGGGCCAAGGTTTTTGATGTTTCAGGTTTAGGATTTTCCGTTCAGGGTTTGAGGATTTGTGGTTCTACCAGTGTTTTGGGGGTGGAGATTGGCAGGGTTGTAGGAATTGAGATAAGGCACTGTGACAGCGCTGGATAAACAAATTCTAGGATTTCTGAAATTGTAGGGGTTTGGGGGTCCTCCCCCCCCCACCCCCCCCCTGCCCCCCTCCTTCACATAAGAAATCCAGTCCCCCCCCACCCCCTTTCCGCATTAAATAAGAAATCAAATACGAAATCCAGCCCCTCAATTAGGGTCCCCCCCGCCGCGCCTCAAATAAGAAATCCAGCCCATTAATTTCTTCATTGAGGGTCCCCCGCCCCCCTCCTCCCAAATAAGCCCCTCGATTCCAAAAATCTAAGAAATTGAGGGGCTGGATTTCTTAATTTTAAGATATTGAGGGCTGGATTTCTTAAATTCAAGAAATCGAGGGGCTGGCTTTCGTAAATTGGAAAATTGAGGGGCTGGATTTTTATTCCGGCCCCCTACGTTGGCTTCTCTGTGTCTCCTGCCAAGGCCCCGGAACCCGTCTGGGGTTTAGGGATCAAATGCCCTTTCACCAGAAGCCAAAGCGCTGGCCTGAGACATAGAGCCTAAAACCCTCAAACCCTCAAACCCTTAAGCCCTCCAGCCCCTAAACCCCTAAACCCTACCCCTAAACCCTACCCCTAAACCCTAGCCCTAAAAACCCTAAACCCGAAACCCTAAAAGCCCCGGAGGAGATGGTGGCTTCGTCACCCTGCTGGCTCGAGGAGGCTGGGGGGGGGGAAGCCCCAAGGCGGGGGATGGGTTTAGGGTTTAGGGTTTAGGGTTTGGGGTTTGGGGTTTGGGGTTTGGGGTTTGGGGTTTGGGGTTTGGGGTTTGGGGTTTGGGGTTTGGGGTTTGGGTTTTGGGGTTTGGGTTTTGGGGTTTGGGGTTTGGGGTTTAGGGTTTAGGGTGTTTGGTAGGCCAGGGGGGGGGGGGGGGGGGGGGGGGGAGTTCATGGCTGCAATGTCCCTTGCGGCTTCAGGGCTTGGCGTCCCAGGTTTAGGAACCCTAAACCCCAAACCCTAAGCCCTGAGCCCTGAGCCCTAAACCCTAAACCCCAAACCCCAAACCCTAAACCCCAAACCCCAAACCCTAAGCCCTAAGCCCTAAGCCCTAACTTGTTGCCCAGTGCTCCCGAAGAAACCCTGAAGCCCTAAGGAAGAAGCCATCTCGCAGCCTGCAAAGGAGCGGCCCCAAGACACCGAGCTACGCAGCTTCGTGCAAGGCGGACAGTGGGGCTGTTAGAGGGTTTAGGGTTTAGGGTTTGGGGTTTGGGGTTTGGGGTTTAGGGTTTAGGGTTTAGCTTCTCGGGTTCAGGATTTAGTGTTTAGGGTTCAGGGTTTGGGGTCTCCCGAGTTGAGGGCCTGTCCTTTTTGCAGACACGGCAAAACCAGGCGGCGGCTTCCTTTCGCGGAAGGTTTACGTGTTTAGGATTTCGGTATTCGGGGTTCAGGGCTTTAGGGCTTTAGGGCTTTAGGGCTTTAGGGCTTTAGGGCTTTAGGGCTTTAGGGCTTTAGGGCTCTAGGGCTCTAGGGCTCTAGGGCTCTAGGGCTTTAGGGCTTTAGGGCTTTAGCGGCTTTAGGGCTTTGGGGCTTTGGGGCTTTAGCGGCTTAGGGTTTGAGGGTTGAGGGCTTCAGGGTTTAGGATTGGAGCAGCACAGGCCTGAAAGCAGGGCCCTGTTCTCCCCTGCTCGCCTTGTCGGGCCCTTGCGCCCAGGGGTCTGCTCGCCTTGTCAGGCCCTCACGCCCAGCAAGGGGGCCAACTGATGCTGATGATGCTCGCCTTGTCGGGTTCTCACGCCCGGCAAGGGGGCCAACTGATGCTGATGATGCCCTTCTCGGGCCCTCACGCCCAGCAAGGGGGCCAACTGATGCTGATGATGCTCGCCTTGTCGGGTTCTCACGCCCGGCAAGGGGGCCAACTGATGCTGATGATGCCCTTCTCGGGCCCTCACGCCCAGCAAAGGAGCCAACTGATGCTGATGATGCTCGCCTTGTCGGGTTCTCACGCCCGGCAAGGGGGCCAACTGATGCTGATGATGCTCGCCTTGTCGGGTTCTCACGCCCGGCAAGGGGGCCAACTGATGCTGATGATGCTCGCCTTGTCGGGTTCTCACGCCCGGCAGGGGGCCAACTGATGCTGATGATGCTCGCCTTGTCGGGTTCTCACGCCCGGCAAGGGGGCCAACTGATGCTGATGATGCTCGCCTTGTCGGGTTCTCACGCCCGGCAAGGGGGCCAACTGATGCTGATGATGCTCGCCTTGTCGGGTTCTCACGCCCGGCAAGGGGGCCAACTGATGCTGATGATGCCCTTCTCGGGCCCTCACGCCCAGCAAGGGGGCCAACTGATGCTGATGATGCTCGCCTTGTCGGGTTCTCACGCCCGGCAAGGGGGCCAACTGATGCTGAGGATGCCCTTCTCGGGCCCTCACGCCCAGCAAGGGGGCCAACTGATGCTGATGATGCTCGCCTTGTCGGGTTCTCACGCCCGGCAAGGGGGCCAACTGATGCTGATGATGCCCTTCTCGGGCCCTCACGCCCAGCAAGGGGGCCAACTGATGCTGATGATGCTCGCCTTGTCGGGTGCTCACGCCCGGCAAGGGGGCCAACTGATGCTGATGATGCTCGCCTTGTCGGGTTCTCACGCCCGGCAAGGGAGCCAACTGATGCTGATGATGCCCTTCTCGGGCCCTCACGCCCAGCAAGGGGGCCAACTGATGCTGATGATGCTCGCCTTGTCGGGTTCTCACGCCCGGCAAGGGGGCCAACTGATGCTGATGATGCTCGCCTTGTCGGGTTCTCACGCCCGGCAAGGGGGCCAACTGATGCTGATGATGCTCGCCTTGTCGGGCCTCACGCCCGGCAAGGGGGCCAACTGATGCTGATGATGCTCGCCTTGTCGGGTTCTCACGCCCGGCAAGGGGGCCAACTGATGCTGATGATGCTCGCCTTGTCGGGTTCTCACGCCCGGCAAGGGGGCCAACTGATGCTGATGATGCCCTTCTCGGGCCCTCACGCCCAGCAAGGGGGCCAACTGATGCTGATGATGCTCGCCTTGTCGGGTTCTCACGCCCGGCAAGGGGGCCAACTGATGCTGATGATGCTCGCCTTGTCGGGTTCTCACGCCCGGCAAGGGGGCCAACTGATGCTGATGATGCCCTGGTCGGGGCCCTCACGCCCAGCAAGGGGGCCAACTGATGCTGATGATGCTCACCTTGTTGGGTTCTCACGCCCGGCAAGGGGGCCAACTGATGCTGATGATGCTCGCCTTGTCGGGTTCTCACGCCCGGCAAGGGGGCCAACTGATGCTGATGATGCCCTTCTCGGGCAACTGTTGCTGATGATGCTCGCCTTGTCGGGTTCTCACGCCCAGCAAGGGGGCCAACTGATGCTGATGATGTCCTGGTCGGGGTCCTCACGCCCAGCAAGGGGGCCAACTGATGCTGATGATGCTCGCCTTGTCGGGCTCTCACGCCCGGCAAGGGGGCCAACTGATGCTGATGATGCCCTTCTCGGGCCCTCACGCCCAGCAAGGGGGCCAACTGATGCCGATGATGCTCGCCTTGTCGGGTTCTCACGCCCGGCAAGGGCGCCAACTGATGCTGATGATGCCCTTCTCGGGCCCTCACGCCCAGCAAGGGGGCCAACTGATGCTGATGATGCTCGCCTTGTCGGGTTCTCACGCCCAGCAAGGGGGCCGACTGATGCTGATGATACCCTTCGCGGGCCCTCACGCCCAGCAAGGGGGCCAACTGATGCTGATGATGCTCGCCTTGTCGGGTTCTCACGCCCAGCAAGGGGCTGATGCTGATGATGCCCTGGTCGGGGTCCTCACGCCCAACAAGGGGGCCAACTGATGCTGATGATGCTCGCCTTGTCGGGTTCTCACGCCCAGCAAGGGGCCAGCTGATGCTGATGATGCCCTTGTCGGGGCCCTCACGCCCAGCAAAGGGGCCAACTGATGCTGATGATGCCCTGGGGGCCCTCACGCCCAGCAAGGGGGCCAACTGATGCTGATGATGCTCGCCTTGTCGGGTTCTCACGCCCAGCAAGGGGCCAACTGATGCTGATGATGTCCTGGTCGGGGTCCTCACGCCCAGCAAGGGGGCCAACTGCTGCTGATGATGCTCGCCTTGTCGGGTTCACGCCCAGCAAGGGGCCAGCTGATGCTGATGATGCCCTGGTCGGGGCCCTCACGCCCAGCAAGGGGGCCAACTGATGCTGATGATGCCCTGGTCGGGCCCTCACGCCCAGCAAGGGGGCCAACTGATGCTGATGATGCTCGCCTTGTCGGGTTCTCACGCCCAGCAAGGGGCCAACTGATGCTGATGATGTCCTGGTCGGGGTCCTCACGCCCAGCAAGGGGGCCAACTGATGCTGATGATGCTCGCCTTGTCGGGTTCACGCCCAGCAAGGGGCCAGCTGATGCTGATGATGCCCTGGTCGGGGCCCTCACACCCAGCACGGGGGCCAACTGATGCTGATGATGCTCGCCTTGTCGGGTTCTCACGCCCAGCAAGGGGCCAACTGATGCTGATGATGCCCTGGTCGGGGCCCTCACGCCCAGCAAGGGGGCCAACTGATGCTGATGATGTCCTGGTCGGGGCCCTCACGCCCAGCACGGGGGCCAACTGATGCTGATGATGCTCGCCTTGTCGGGTTCTCACGCCCAGCAAGGGGCCAACTGATGCTGATGATGCTCCCCTTCGGGGGGGCCAACTGATGCTGATGATGCGCCCGGGTTCTCACGCCCAGCAAGGGGCCAACTGATGCTGATGATGTCCTGGTCGGGGCCCTCACGCCCAGCACGGGGGCCAACTGATGCTGATGATGCTCGCCTTGTCGGGTTCTCACGCCCAGCAAGGGGCCAACTGATGCTGATGATGTCCTGGTCGGGGCCCTCACGCCCAGCACGGGGGCCAACTGATGCTGATGATGCTCGCCTTGTCGGGTTCTCACGCCCAGCAAGGGGCCAACTGATGCTGATGATGCCCTGGTCGGGGCCCTCACGCCCAGCAAGGGGGCCAACTGATGCTGATGATGCCCTGGTCGGGGCCCTCACGCCCAGCAAGGGGGCCAACTGATGCTGATGATGCTCGCCTTGTCGGGCCCTCACGCCCAGCAAGGGGGCCAACTGATGCTGATGATGCCCTGGTCGGGGCCCTCACGCCCAGCAAGGGGGCCAACTGATGCTGATGATGCCCTGGTCGGGGCCTCACGCCCAGCAAGGGGGCCAACTGATGCTGATGATGCTCGCCTTGTGGGGTTCTCACGCCCAGCAAGGGGCCAACTGATGCTGATGATGTCCTGGTCGGGGTCCTCACGCCCAGCACGGGGGCCAACTGATGCTGATGATGCTCGCCTTGTCGGGTTCTCACGCCCAGCAAGGGGCCAACTGATGCTGATGATGCCCTGGTCGGGGCCCTCACGCCCAGCAAGGGGGCCAACTGATGCTGATGATGCCCTGGTCGGGGCCCTCACGCCCAGCACGGGGGCCAACTGATGCTGATGATGCTCGCCTTGTCGGGTTCTCACGCCCAGCAAGGGGCCAACTGATGCTGATGATGTCCTGGTCGGGGCCCTCACGCCCAGCACGGGGGCCAACTGATGCTGATGATGCTCGCCTTGTCGGGTTCTCACGCCCAGCAAGGGGCCAACTGATGCTGATGATGCCCTGGTCGGGGCCCTCACGCCCAGCAAGGGGGCCAACTGATGCTGATGATGCCCTGGTCGGGGCCCTCACGCCCAGCAAGGGGGCCAACTGATGCTGATGATGCCCTGGTCGGGGCCCTCACGCCCAGCACGGGGGCCAACTGATGCTGATGATGCTCGCGTTGTCGGGTTCTCACGCCCAGCAAGGGGCCAACTGATGCTGATGATGCCCTGGTCGGGGCCCTCACGCCCAGCAAGGGGGCCAACTGATGCTGATGATGCCCTGGTCGGGGCCCTCACGCCCAGCACGGGGGCCAACTGATGCTGATGATGCTCGCCTTGTCGGGTTCTCACGCCCAGCAAGGGGCCAACTGATGCTGATGATGCCCTGGTCGGGGCCCTCACGCCCAGCAAGGGGGCCAACTGATGCTCAAGGCAGCAAGCTCGCCAGCTGGAGCAAGCAGCCCAATGCACTGCCAGGTTGGGGCAGTGGGGGTGGCCTTTTAGAATCCGGAGTTTCGGGTTCGACCGCAAGGGGGCATCCCAGCCCTCCACCACGAAGTTGTTCCTCTGGTTCCTTAGCCTCAGAAACAGCAAGAATTATCAATTTTCCAGGGTTCCAAATTGTTCAGAATGGGTTCTACAAGCCCTGAATCCCCTAAACCCCCAAAATCCCCCTAAACCCTAAACCCTGAACCCTAAACCCTAAGCCCTAAGCCCTAAACCCGAAACCCGAAACCCTAAACCCTATGACCCTATGACCCTATGACCCTATGACCCTATGACCCTATGACCCTATGACCCTATGACCCTATGACCCTATGACCCTATGAACCCATAACCCGACAAGGAGCCCTCTAAAGCCCTCTAAAGCCGAGAGGCCTGGGTCAGAGCCCCGATCGCTTCAGCCGAATCCTGCCCCTGGGCGGCAGCCCTTGGTTAGGGTTTAGGGTGTAGGGTTCTGGGTTCTGGGTTCAGGGTTCAGGGGTTCAGGGTTCAGGGTTCAGGGTTCAGGGTTTAGGGTTTAGGGTTTAGGGTTTAGGGTTTAGGGTTTAGGTTTTAGGGTTTAGGGTGTAGGGTTTAGAGGAGTTCGGGTTTAGGGTTCAGGGTTTTGGGGTTCTAGGGTCTGGGACTTACAGGGAGCTTGGCTCGGAAGAGCTGCCCTCAGGGGTTTAGGGTTTAGGGTTTAAGGGAGTTACTGGGACCCAGAGTGGGACTGACTCCTCCTTGTCCGGCGATATCTTAGTATAGGTTCCCTAAGAAACCCTAACCCTTATTTTTTAAAAACAACGGTGGTACCTAGTTAAACTTCTTCCATGTCCTAAAGACCCTACACCCTCAGCACCACAGACCCCAAACCCTAAAGCCTTAACCCTAAGCCCTAACGGCCCTAAAAACCCCTTTTTTGCTGAAGAAAGCCTCTACCCTACAGCCTGAACCCTAAAACCCGAATGTGTAAACCCTAAACCCTGACCTTCACGGCCCTAAACCCTGAAGCCAAAAGGACCCAAGCCCCAAGCCCTAACCCTCAATCCCCAAACCCTAAGCCCTCCCCAAACCCAAAACTTGAAAGGCCCAAAGCCCTAAACCCTAATCCGGAGCCCTTAACCGCAACCCTGAACCCAAGGCCCTTCAACCCAGAAACCTACACCCAAAACCCTAGAACCGAAAAAATATCCAACAAGCCCTCAACTCTGAACCGAAAACAGACACATCCCTGTAGCCGCAACTTGGCCCACGGGCATTTACCCAGTACCTCGGACTGATCGCAAGGCTTGTCTGATGAGGACGCACTCGAAGTACACATTTGCAACCGGCACTCATCAGTTACGCGCTTCCAAATCGCATGAGCCTGGGCTGATCAAACTTCGCTCTGGATTGCGCGCTCGTTCTTGCGCAGGGATGGACAAGTGCGGCAAGCATGATGGGCCCAGAGCCCATTTGCATCAGGTTGCTTCCCTGCCTGGCCTCGAGGGCGCGGTGCTAAATAGAACCCTGGACCTGACAGCCCCTTCTACTTCCCTTAAGAACCAGTAAGCAAACCATGAACACTAAGACCTGGTTCCAAACTCTGAACCCTTTTAAACTCTGAACAAGCCGTGAACTCCAAACTCGAAACTACACCCCAAACCCTAACACCCAAGCCCTGAACCCTAAACCCCAAACCCTAAACCCCTAGTTTTCGGCCTTGGCACCCTTTGCAGGCTCTGTGTGGAGGCGCCCTGGCGTCACAACGATGGCAGCCCTCCTGGAGAGGCCCTCGGCCCGCTTTTGGGGTTTAGGGGTTAGGGTTTGGGGTTTAGGGTTTAGGTTTTAGGGTTTGGGGTTTAGGGCTGCTTTTGGGGCGGGCTGGGCTTTCAGGGTTTTTGTTTTGAAGGGCACTTGGAGGTTCAGGGTACTTAGTAACCCAAGTATATCTGCACTTATATCCCACTTGTAAGCCCATCAGGGCACTTAAAGGGGCTTCAAAGTGAATTATAACTAAGGGCTACTAAGTACCCTGAACCCACTAAGCAGGGGTTTCGGGCCTTCTGCGAGTTGTCCGGACAACTTGGGGTTGGGGGGGTGGGGTTGGCGGGTCGAGGTAGGGGCTGGCTCACACCAACACGCATAGCGACACACATCAGCACATATCAACACACGCAGACACCAGCACGCACGCACACACACACACACACACACACACACACAGAGACACACACACACACACACAGACACACACAGACACACACACAGACACACACACACACACACACACAAACACACACACAAACACACACAAACACACGCAAACACACACACAAACACACACAAACACACACACAAACACAAACAAACACACACACACACACACACACACAACACACAAACACACACACACACACACACACACAAACACACACACACAACACACACACACACACACACACACACACAACACAACACACACAAACACACACACAAACAAACACAAAACACACACACACACACACACACACACACACACACACACACACACACACACACCCACACACACACACACACACACACACACACACACACACACACACACACAACACACACACACACACACACACACACACACACACACACACACACACACACACACACACACACACACACACACACACACACACACACACACACACACACACACACACACACACAAACACCCACACACACACACACACACACACACACACCCACGCCCGCACGCCCGCCCGCCCGCCCGCCCGCCTGCAAGTTCAAGCACCTCATTGCCGTTCTTGCTTAGTTGCGAGAAACCGTTTTGCGCCAAACTCCCTCGTCTTGAGGACAGTCCCCTCTGGCCTGGCTGCTGCTTTGCACTCTGGTCCTTGCTGGCCATGCGGGCAGAGCCCACCAGGCGCAGGGCTTGGTTCCGAGAGTGAGGCTCCGTGTTGGGGGGGCGTCGTATTTTCCTTTGTAGACATACATGTGTTATACAGGAAGGTATACAAGTAAGTATTTATGTATCTATGTCTGTATGTATGTGTTAACCTATATTGCATATACATATATATATATATATATAGAAAAGTGTCTACTCGCCCCTAAGGGTGTAGGGTGTAGGGTTTAGGAGCTCAACCTTCAACACTACACCCAAAACTCAACCCTAAACCCCTAAACCCGAAACCCTAAACCCTAAACCCCAAACCCTAAATCTACCCTTTCCTGGGAGAGGCTTCAGTCGCTGCGCGCGGTGCTGCCTGCAGTCGCGCAGGCAGTACCTGGCGTTTAGGGTTTAGGGTTTAGCCTTTAGGGTTTAGGGCTTAAAGTTCAAATATTCTTGTCAGAAAATAAGGTCTTGGGTTTTTAGGTCAGGGGGTTCGGGGATCTAGGGTCTTGGGCTTCCAGGGGTGCTCAGGGTTTGGGGTTTTGGCGTTTAGGTCGGCGTCTGATGGGTGCTGAGAAGGAGAGCTGTACGCAAGATGACCTGGCCCTACGTGGGGTATCCTTAACGGCTATCCAAGGTTGATGTTGAGAAAAACATGTCGAGCAACCGCTTTTATTTACGCACGAGCAGAGTTTCTTTGGGTGTGCACTATTTTTTGGTTGGGGTGTCGCTCTCTCTCGGTAACGAGATCAGGGCCGAACATCAAACGAGATCATGTTGTAGAATGAAGAGATTTATACTTGTACTTGTTTACTTGCATATATTGCATACAAAATCCTTATCTGTACCTATACTATATAGATATATAACTAAGCCTTTGTTTAGTTATATATACACAGACACCATGTATAGTTGTGTGAAGGCGTTGGGTAAACGATGAAGAGTTGGTTTCGCGTAGGCTATTGCTGGCAAAAGCTGCTCGCTGGGAACGGCGGCTGCGCTTTGAACCGCTTAGACTCAGAAGCCTTTGAGGCTCAACCGCTTCGGCCCAGGTTGGGGATTGAGGGGGTCTGGCGGGCCAGGAGCTTGCTGCCGATCCCAAACGAGATCCAAACGTGATCAAAAAATTGCACGAAGGCAGCTACAGAAGCCAGAGGGCCATGGGAGGCACAATCACAAGGATTAGGGTTTAGGAGTTATTGAGACAGGGCTGGAAGGTTTAGGGCCAGTTTAGGAGTGAAATGTCTCCTGTTTAGTTGCTTTCCACGGAGGCAACAAGAGTACTGGGGCACGTCTTCGCAACAACTTGAGCCCTGCTCCCTAAACCCTAACCGTAAACGGGTGGAAATGACAGAGTTGTTCAGAGAAGCACTATGGGTTACCGGGCGAAGGTTAAGGGCAACTATATCACTCACTACACTCCAAGTATATTCAATACTGAACGAGATCACCCCTTAAGACGACATTGGCCCGGAAGAGGTGTTTTAAAGCAAACGAGATCAGGGACCGAACATTAAAATAGGCTCATTGCGCCCGCCAGCAAATAAAATCGACGCTCATGTAAAGGCCAGTGGGCAAACCATTCCAGTACAGCCTTACATAACCGTCATAACCCTACACAACTCTGTAGAAAGCCAACCCTACTTGTATCCCTATGACCTCGAGTAGGCCCTTAGTTCCTTTTTTGGGGGTTTCGGTTCCCTTAGAACCTCCTTTAAACCAAAAAGGGCACCCGATTTATTCCTAGGCTGCTCCTGGGTCTGGAACACATGGAAGTTTGATTTTTTCAGGGCTCTCGCTGTCAGTTCCTACGTACGTTGCTCACAAGTGGACCAACTCCCAGCCTTGAACCGTCAAAACTTTCAGCCCTAAACCCTAAGCCCTACACCCTAGACCCTTCACCCCACACCCTAAACCCAAAACCCCCAAAACCGTAAACCCTAAACCCCCAAACCCTCAACCCTAAACCCCCCCCTTCTGAACCCAAAAGGACGCGCCAGCCCCTGCCCGGTGGCTCGCTGGGCAGCTGCTGCTGCAGCTGCAGCTGCAGGTGGCACGGCAACAGAGGGTTTAGGGTTTAGGGTTTAGGGTTAGGGTTTAGGGTATGGTCCTTTTTTAAATGTACTGCAATACCCCCCTAAAACCCGATTCTAATGATTAAGTCCCCTCTCGTGGCTGCGTTTGTGGATATTTTGTGGTGTTTAGGGGTTCGGGCTGTTTTTTTTTAAAGGGTTACTTCATAGCGTCAAGGGTTTAGCGCCTGCCATGGATGTTCTTCAGAAGGCCCTGTTTGAGGGTTTAGGATGTAGGGCTGAATCTGCTTGACGCCCATCCTGAAAGCCTCGACCCCCAACTTCAACCCATAAACCCCTCAACTTTCTAAACCGCTTAACCCCTAAACTTTGCCTAAAACACTAAACCCTAAACCCCAAACCCTAAACCCTAAACCCCAAGCCCTAAACCCGAAACCCTAAACCCTAAACCCTGAACCTCAACTCGCCTCCACCTGGAACAGGTGCCCGCAGACCTGTCCGCAGCGGGCGCCGGTCAGGAGGCCATCGTGGAAACGAGCATCCAGGACGCTGCGGGTTTGGGGCTTAGGGTTTAGGATTTAGGGTTCAGGGTTTAGGGCTCAGAGGTTTCGGGTTTGACCTTGGGATGTTCCCCCTTATACTAACAGTCCTTAATAGGCATTACAATAGGTACGATGATCCCTATTAAGGACAGTGCGCATAAGGGCGAACATCCTAAGTTCCTTCCCCCTTAGTATTCAACCTCACCTCACCCCACCCACCCCCTAGTATTGAATAGTCGCATTATAGTTATTTCATGGTGCATGGGGAGCCTAAACCCTTAACGCTAAGAGCCTAAGCCCCAAACCCGAATAGGGGGGGGGGGGGTGGGGGGGCTTCAGGGCGAGGGGATGAATCGGGGTCTGGAAGGCTTTTCAGGGGGTTTAGGGTTTAGGGTTTAGGGTTTAGGGTTTAGGGTTTAGGGGTTTGGGTTTAGGGTTTCGGGGTATGG